>JAUELK010261523.1:0-16123 GCA_031471215.1 Gastropteron pacificum | reverse complement strand
TGACGATCAATTCACAAATAGTGGGAGAATTCGTCGTTGCTGGCGTACGGGTGGAATTCTACCCACGACGTAGGAATCGTAGGGTAAAACACGACGTACGGTGAAGGTGACCATAAATCATGACTTGGAATTCAAAGGCTCTTTCTAAAATAGCATAAAGAAAATGAAATGCTCACAGCTTTCTACAACAAGGACTTGAAAGGCAAGAGTCACGTAAGCCTGACAACAAAAGTACCTGGTAATCACATTCATCAATAAAAACGGGCAACATGATAATGATAAGTATCAAATTGTGCACAGGTAAACAAATCATACAGATTCCACTATCGGTACAAGGCAATGGACAGAAAGACAAAGGCCCATACACTGCTGGATCACTGAAGAAGAAGAAGCAGTTTGATCGCAAAATATTCAGAAAAACAAAACACAACACAATATATATATGCTACCCCCCTGTTTAGACTACAGGCCTACCTGGTGTGTCCTCTATTTCAATGAAGTGCTCATCATCTGGAACAGAGTCATCCTCTGGTAACTCAAACAGCCCAATCAGTGCTTGAAGCAAACGTGGCCTGCATTGATACAAAAACATGCACACCGTTGATTATGAATCATGCATGTAATAAACTATAGATTTTTTTCTGACCTTATCTTTCTTTGTTCGTTTTATCAATTGAAAAAATCAAAAACATTTAGGTTTCACTTTCACTCTTTCAAATCAACTTTTTAAGAAACATCTATTTACTGTGTCCACTTAACCCTTTCCGAGCCAATGTGACTAAATTTGACTACGCGATTTCCTTACTGGTGCCAGTACCGCCCAATGTGACAGAATGCGACTGCGAAATTTCCCCACTATTCCTATCCAATGCGTCCACGGCTCAACGCACCTTCTTTTCATTTCCCATAGAATTGTAAATTGTTATTTTCCAGACAGGTTTAGAATCTAGATCTATCGGTAAAAACGAAACCAGCATACTCATAATCCACTTGAAATCAAGACGTGAGGAGAATGATTGCATTTTTTGCGATAGAGATGCTATTTCAAGCCCAAAATAAGGACTTACTGACAAAATTCTCCGTCCAAGCGTTGTTTGTTCATGACAACGTAGGCTAGGCCTAGATGGACATTTGTAAACAATGAATTAGATCTGAAACCTAGTAGTTTTACTTTTTGTGTCTACAAACATTCGCGTTTTTCAATGGAAATTTAACTATTTTTCGACCGCACATTTTCCGCAGTTTGTGCGGCCCGTCCATAGTGCAATAGTCGGGTACAACAATCTATTCATAGAGTATATTAGAGGTTGGCAACTCTGTCACACTTTGGCCCACAACAAAAAATCCTCAAAATCCCTATCCCTGCTTTGACTTTCACAAGCAACATCCTGTGCACACTTTAGACTCACTATTTCTTTTCTTTGCTTTCCCTCCATCTATTCTCCAAACTGTCTTACTAAAGATATTCCATCTTCTAATATTTCCAAGAAAGCGCCTGTGTTCAACATGTCATGCCCATTTAAAATAAACTCAATCATTTAACAAAACTCTCTCTCACCATAGAGGGGCGTAGTCTCCTTGCAGCATAGCTGGGGCCTGAGTGATGATATTTGTCACGCCAACAGCGCAGATTTTCTTTGAAGCGAGACCAGAGACTTTCTGCAAATCCTGAATAAAGAGCCTCTCTACCACCATGCCAAACATCCTGAGGGAGGGCAAACATCAATGTGGTGACTCAATACAAGTAATAAAATAAAAATGCACTCTTGTAACATGCTTCATCATTTACACAAGCACAACAATTGCAACTGCAAACAAACATGACAAATTTGTATTCTTTAACTTTCACAATCAAAAGTGAAACTGAAAAAAAAAAAGGAACAAACTAAAACAAATATCTAGTTGCTCTATGCTTGAGTACATACATTTCAAAAAAAAAAAAAAAAATGACAATGTCTCAAAGTGATATCAAAAGGTCTGCCTATGCATGCTATCAAATGTAACGCTCAAATGCAATCTTACTTTGATTCTTGAGGCAATTACTAAGGCTAAAACTCACTTTGGTTGTATTCCATCAATGGTCTCTATCAAGGAGGCAGCACTGTATTTGATGGAGTACAGACAAAAGAATACTAAGAGACCTGAGGAAAAAAATGATTAACAGGTAAAAGTGTGATGAAGTGATAGCGCATGAGCCTAGTTATTATCCCAAAATAATAACTACATTCATAAACAGTTAGATCTATCACCATTGTACATCAAGACTGAAACCGTACCTCTCCATGAGTGTTACAGACTCTTGAGATCTGAATAATAGAAATGCTTGACCAAAACAACTCAATACTGAAAATTTACATAATAAATGTATTTTAATCAATTGAAGATCCAACCCTATGGATACTAATACGTTTTCAAATTTACTTTAAACAGAATCTCGGCTATTGTTAGACACAATCTTTAAACAACTCCTCACTCAAAGTCACGCTTCGACATCACATTTTGAGCTGACAAACTTGTGGTATCGGTATCTAAAATACATATAATGTAAAACAAACTGCTATAAATAGACTCCAATAATGATAACACGAAAAAAACAACCATTGTGGACGACAACTTGCACGGACAAACAACACTCATGGACTTACTTTTGATAAACTTTGTGGTTTTTGAGTTGCTGAGTCTTTGGAAAAGGAGCACAAACACTTGCTTGAGGTACGAGGACACCACCTCACTGTGTACACAGTCAAACAAACAATATGCATGGGTGGGTTGAGCAAATCGTGACAAAAGTACTATTTCCAAGAGTTCACCTGGCACTGGATAAGGAAATACTCTCAAATCCTAATCGAGTCGGCACGCCCGGGCAAGAGGTCAACACGCTGACCACTAGACCAGC
Organism: Gastropteron pacificum; assembly: GCA_031471215.1. NCBI lineage: Eukaryota > Metazoa > Mollusca > Gastropoda > Cephalaspidea > Gastropteridae > Gastropteron > Gastropteron pacificum. Next base: position 13,227 of record JAUELK010261523.1, on the reverse strand, counting down.
AGATCGCTAGTGTACAAGCATGGACTTACTTAAAGCCAGATAAACTATCATAGTCAAAGCTGTTTTATAAATGCTAACATGAACTAAACCATACTGAACAATGGTAACATGCAAGAATGAATACAAAAAAACAACAATGTACATTGTAAAGTCTAAATGATTCGCTGGGGACATGGTTAAACATCAAATTATTTAATAAGAATCACTGCATCTACATCTGAGATAAGATGGTAGGACTGACTGGGCAAGTAACAAGCATACATAGAGTGCTGACCTGGGCATGAATTCGATGATGTAGTTGAGGAGGTAGAAGCCTTCGTGGTCATGGGTTTTGGAGGCAATCAGCTTTTGGAACACTCCCAACAAACCACTCTGTGGATCAAATGACAAATGTTTACACTGGTATGTACATCAATGTTTACTAAATACTAGAATTAATTGTTATTATAGTACATGTTTAAAAACACCAGTCTTTTACATATTTACAAGATGTGTTATATATTTCCATAATGGAAAGACAAAATAGTTGAATATACCTTTCGCTTCTCTGTTGTTCATTGGCCCCGAATCCCGTACAGGTTCTTTTTATCACATTTGTAGAGTTCCTTTAACAAACTAACATCTTAATAGACCAGTGAAATATTGCAGATTGTTTTTCACCACAACAATTCATTATTCTCTTCCTCTACCTACTATCAGTTCTTGCTTGTTTACCTTGTTATACTAGTACCTCAATAAAACTCTGACCATTCTCACCAATTTATCGGCTTCAATCTGTGAGGCTCCTCGATGAATGTACGCTTGGATCAGCCGCACCAGAGGGGGGATGTTTCCAGGTCTCTCCCACAGTACGGGGGTCAGCAGGAAGGGGAACATGGTCATGTATGTGCCCGGGATTTCACATGAGTACTGCTCAATCAGCATCGACAGGATTTGGAACACATAGGGGATGAACTCTGAAAGGACAACAAGGGGACACTCAGTCGAAGGCAGATATATCATACTGAAGTGTCACAAATTTGATCTAAGTGACGATGATTCATCAATGAAGAAACTCTGAACAAAATGAGTATTGTCATCAGCATTGACACACAAGAAAATAATGTGGTGCTATTCATGGTTACTCGCACAATTTGTGTCATCCATACAAATATTTCAAAAAAGCTTAATTGGTTAAATGGCCACAAACACTTTTACTCCTACAACAATGTATGCTTTCTGTGAAAAGCTCTATTTATGAAATCGTCTACAAAGCACTTTGCTGTGTTGTTTTCCCTCACCCTGCACATCATGCTGCAAGATCTCTGTGAAAGGCTGGAACAAAGCCTCCTCAAAACTGGACACAGCTTCCTTGCTGTGCTTGCACGACAGCTTGATGGCCACACACAGGCACTCAAACAAGTAGTGGTTGAAGTGGGGTTTGCTCGGGTTCTGATGATGATAATCAATTGATTGAAAATTGAGGCCTTAGGCCAAACAAACAATTACAATAGTTCTGGGGTTCTTAAAATAAATATGTATGAAAGATGGAATGAATGAGCAATATTTTTGAATTAAAACAAATATTGTAGTAAGGTTTTGTCGGATACAAATCTAAAACGAACTGAATTAATGGAAATGCCCTCTGACAGTCAATAATCAAAAAGCAATTTCTTTCCTGTTATAAAAGTACTCATCATTATTTAACTCATGACAATGATAGTTGTACATATCTGATATACTAGATATTATGTTGTTGTTGTTGCTATTCCCTGTCGTGGAGTTATTCACTCTTGTCAGCCAAATTGCTCATGATACAGGACAGAAAGAGCCTGCTTACCTTGCTGACAAGAATCAGTTTTGCCTTGAGGCCATTCAGTAATTGAGGGATCATGGGTTGGACATGCTCTTGCAACAGAGACATAGTCCGCATCACAGCTGTAGACACACATACAAAGATATTTGTCATTGTTAGGTTGCATCATTGATTTGGGGATGCTATAGAAAAGAGAAGTCATGACATAGCAAAGACACATCATTTCTTAAAAATCCCTACAAAGACAATCAAAGTACACAAGCAGAAAGAGCTGCAATCCAGAATGAAAGTCCATAAAAAAAAGTTAATTATGACCACTTGAATATATTAAAGTTACAGCTTTTTTTACAAGGAAAACGGTACCAAAATGGAGCAATTTTTAACAGCTAATATCTTTTTTCAAGATTCTTTATCAAAACAGTGACTGCTCACATTTGGGACAGTGGTACTGTATTGCGAGATAAACCAAGCATATTATTATTATAACGCTGCAAAAGTGACAATTTCTGAAAAAGGTTTTATTGGCAACACTAGAGCTCTTAACAAAACCCGTCAAAGGGTTTCTCACCTTTCATGATGTACTCATTCTCTGCAGACCCTGGGCGCTCCATGGCCCCAAACAAGTTGGTCATGAGTTCTGCTGCCAGAGGCTGAACCATCTCACTGGTGATGCTGAAACAAGAGTGCAGTGACTCGTAAAAAAATGAACCATTTAACTAAAACATGTCCAATGTTTCTGATTAAGGTGATTCACTCCTCTTGTAACTTTGTGAGCCGAGCACATTGGTGAGAGTGAATTTGTAAGGAAGTATGTTGATTCTTCTTTACTGTAAAAACCTTTGGCCGAAAAAGCATCTGAAAGTCTGTGGGAATATTTGAGATGTATGATTAAGTTCCCTTCACAATACAAAACCCCAAATGAAGCAGTGGTAAAAAAACAACAACAACAACAATTAACTAAGGTTATGAATATCATCATTTGCACTAAAACAATGCAGATGAGAATGGATATTAACTGTATCTTGAGGATGAAAAGACCTAATCAAAGTAAAAGTTGAAAAGGGACAAATAGAGCTAGAATGAATCTGTTTTGCTCGTGTAATAATTTAGCTGCTGAGCATACAGTTGAGCTCGAGCAATGCCCTGCACAAATGCTAAAAATCATCATTATTCTGTTTATCACCAAGAAGTTCTTCTTGTCCTTATGTTAACACTTACGCAGCTGCCCCATTGTGCCTGACCATGAAGATCCTCTCAATGCAGTGAGCAGCGTAGGTGTGCACCACCACAGGCTCTGCCTGGAGGTATCGGACCAGATCTGGGAGAGCAGCTTGTAAGACTGCCGGGGGTAACTGAAGACAAGGATGATCAGAACAAATTGTGACATCTCCTTCATAGAATAACTTTAAAAAAAGCATATAACATTAAACACAGCAAAAGTCTTATATACTATTCTGTAGTGACTTGCAACAGTATTCAATCGCTTCTTCTTCCTCCTCTTTGCCTAACTGCTAAAATGATGATGACATTTTCTTTCTGAAAGTGACTAAGACCATTTACCCTTTTATTAAGCATTTTCCAGCATTGAGGAAAGACATCACCAAAAGGTACATTTAATCAACGACTGTATTCTATCTGAATGCAGAAGGCTGGAGAATGTGAATATCAAATTCTCTCACAATATTGACATTGTCCTATATTTCACCTGTTAACAGCTTTGAACTGACTATAGCCTTCAAATTTTCATCCATACAGAGCATCCCAATAGAGCATAAGCTTCCAACCTTGTTTCGATATACAATTAGATACTGCTCCTTAAAACAGAATTATTCAAACATTCTACAAGAAGGAGTTGAATGTGAATTTTTCTAAAATCATTTTACCTGATTTCTGAACACCATCAGATATTTGATAGCATCAGCTTTGATGATAGGAACTTCATCAACTGAAAATAGACAGAATCATGTACAATTTATCAATATGTAGGAAGAGGGCTTCAGTCCTTTGATGAAACCTTACCAACACAGTAGCAGCACGAAAGTTCAATCTGCTATCCAAACATGCCATAGTAAAGTCAAGAGTGACAATTATAGAAACATTACAAATTCACATTTTTTAGTTCACCCTCCAAAGAAACGACATATATTCCTAGGGTACAAAATTAAATAAAAGTGTAAAAGTAAGCATGCAACCTTCCAGATCACATAACACTTAAAAAACACAGATACATGTAGTAAATGAAACACAAGGATAAGGATGTCTGTAGAAATGGTGCTTTAAAAAAGACTCAACCATCCAGCACCAAACCATCATTAACAACAAATATCTTACTTGCTGTAGACTTGATGTCTGGCAAAATGTGAGCCTGAAAGAACTCTGTGATGTTGACCAATTCACTGGTTTGGGTTACACCTTTCTGTGGAACCAAGAGAGAGTAAAAGTAGGAACGAGAAAACATCTACAAATTGTTGCTGCATTGTAGTAAAAAATATACGTATATGGGACGTATGGGACTTCCATCAAGTAAAAACCATACAAAGTGTTTGTGGAAATAACAAATCAACGCCCCACCCCCCCCCCCCCCAAAAAAAAGGGGGAAAGTCTACAAATCCATTTACCTTATCTGAGTTTACATTAATTCAATATCAAGAACATTGGTATCGGTATACACTCTACATTATTTCAATAAAGCCTCAGCTGCTATATTTCCCAACAACATTGTGCAGGTATACTGTCACTAATGGCAATCAAAACTACATCAGGGTTCCCAGTGCGAAGTAAAAATATAATTCCAAACATTCTCCAGACACCAAGAGAATCAAATAAAATACAGATAATAATGTGAAATTTTCTTACCATGACCCCAAAAAGATTGATTATGTAGACCACAGATGTTGTATGACATCTGACTCATCTGGGCTAAAGGAATGAGGACGATTTTCCTTCTGCTCTTTTTAAAATTATTTTCCAGACCTTTTCCCAGCCCAACACTCTTTTCTTGAAATTCCCGACCTTGAATGGGCAACCAAAAATTTCCGACCATTTCCAGACCCGCTGGGAACCCTTCTACATGTACATTATGACTGATCTCACCTTTTGAGTTTGTGCCTTTGCTGCGAGTGAAGTGACCAAAAATATAGCAGAATCTTTGCATTTCCAGTTTTTACTTGGGTTCTGAGCATATTCCTGGAAACATAATAAAAGAAATCTAGTTTTTGTTTTAAAGCAAACAATGTTTTTCACAATATATACACACATACATCATAGTTTACAGACATAGCTCTTTGAGTGTGAGAAATGTATTTTTCTAAAAAAATCTATCTTTTGATGAATGGGAAATCAAAGAAATGATGAGCAAAAGTTAAATGTGTCGAAGCAGTAAAAATAAAATTACTTAAAACAATCATTGTGTAAAAAAACAACAATGTCCATACTTGACTGCTTTCTTCAGAGAAGAAGAGATTTTAAAGACAATTTGTTGATATGAATTAAGGAGAAACAACAAACCTCAAGAAGAGCTTGAACATAGCGTGAAAAGTTTTGAATGACAAGACCTTCAAAGGACTTGGAAAGAGCCTGGACCAAGTCACATGCTGCTCTCCTCCTTGTATCCACATCTGAGGAACAATGCATCGCATGCTTGTTAAGTTAAAACATACAACTTCTTTCGACATAAAAACTGTACACTTTGTTTTTGTTTTTTAAAGAAGAAGAAAAACGTCTAAAAGAACACTAGCAAGAAGAAAATAAGCAAATGGGTTGACACAACTTTTCAAAACGAAAGATACCTTGTTACTGATGAGACTCCAACGTTGGAAGAGCTTAATTAAGCAAGTTCGATCTAAATTCTAAATCTACTTAACTCATCATAATAGAAAGAAAAAACTTGGAAGATTATCAAATATAAAACTAAAAAAACAACTTTTCTTGATGAAAGATACCTTGTTACTGGTGAGACTCCAACTCCAACGTTGGAACAGTTTAATTAAGCAAGTTCAATTTGAAGATTCTTAACTCATCATAATAGAACAAAAACTTGGAAGAAGATATCAAATAAATCTAAATTTAAAAAAACACACTTAATGTGATGAAGAGAAATTACTCTAAATCAAAGGAAGACAATGAAAACAAACTGACCTGATCCTTCTATGTCTCGTCTCATATATTCCTCTGGATTGTCTTCAAACAATTCTTCGTCAGCCTCTGTAAAACAGTGCAAATAAAGATGTTTTAGCATTCCATCTGGAAATACTATGTTCTAAAAGTCTTTACAAAATCAATGCAGATAATCAGTACCCACAGCTACAGATGGATTCTCTCAAGCAAGGCATGGCAGTAATAGTTTTGAGACAACATTTTTGTTTCAACTCTGTTTAAAATAGAAATTGACTGAAAGATACACACATTCCAGAATGGATATTCGAAAGGAATATGCCATTTAAATAATGACTGTCATGAATATACAAAAAACCCAAACACAAGTTGTTCAGAAATGTACTATACATCAAAGCTACAAACCTCTCAACTGTATGTTTGGTACTACGACTTTTTCACAGATGTTGGCCAGAGTCTCTTGGTTATCAAACAAAACCTTGTATGCTGGACGTTCAGCCACAGAGGCTAAAAACTGGATGGCGTTGCTCACCAGCTGTAAGTCAACAAAACGAAATTCATTATCATACACTGAAATATTTCTGTAAAAGCACCATGTCCTTTCTTATTAAGCGAAGGATTGACTGATGACATGAACAAGTATGCCTTCTTCTTCTAATGCTGAGCCATATAAGAACAAGAATAGCCACAATAGACTGTCAACTCTATGGAGTCGTGGATTTGCCAAAGATGAAATCAACATCTTCCTATAGCTTTTCTTTCTTCACATAGCATTGAACCAAAAAGCTAAAGAAATGCTACATTATGGGACAAGAAAATTGAAGGACAGCACTGCAATCTACAGCAAACAGTATGTTTCCTCGAGGCCACTACCTGCCCTCATCATTAGGAATAAACAAGAACAAAAAAGTAGAGACTAGAACATTTTCGCATAATGAACTACAGTAAACACTCTTTTCTCAAGGCTCTTATTTATGGGAATCCAAATCCTAAAGACAAAATAAACCACCTCACTAGAAAAGACTACTCCATCTTCAGGCTCAGGACTGGTCACATTCCACTGAACCAGTACCGTAACAGAATAAACCCAGAGCACGGCCCAGCATGCCCCCTAAGCAATTTCCCCAACGGACATGTCAATCACCATCTTTTTGACTGTCCTCACCTCTCGGACCTCCATGGACTTCTACTTCCTACACCCCCCACCATAAAAAAACACCCTTTACACTAATGTCCCACAAATGAAGAAAACCTGCAGATTCCACCACATGGCAGTGGACAGAAGGGAGAAGGCCCACACGTCGTTGGATCACTGAAGAAGAAGAAGAATCTATGGGAATAAAGAAGAACGAAGGAGACGAGACAAGAAACAAGCAGAAGTATTTTATCACTGACCAGGTCGTACTTGACTCCTTGCCCTGTAGTGACCAGCAGACCCCAGATGGCTGTGACAAAGCTGGGCAGCTGTGGGGAGAACTCCTCGTCATACTTCTGGGCGTACAGGGACACATTGTCACAGATCTGAGACTTGACCTGCTCCAATAGGCCAGCCTCTTCAGCATCCTGAGGGCACAGTTGTCATCGTTATAATAATATAATAGTAGATAGCATTTATATAGCGCTTTTCCACGCTCTACAGCCAGCAAGCTCAAAGCGCTTTACAAACACTATTACCCCGACAGACCTGTTTCATTCCAATGCCATTTCAACCTCCCGGGAGGCATACTGGTAGTGCTGCCGGCACACATACCAACATTTTGACAATATCTTTAAATATTATCCACATCATTCACTACATATTCAGTGCAGTGTTACGTAGCAACAAAGTAACAAATTTATATACTTTGGGCAAAAAATACGAAAACACGTGACAGTTCTGCACCAGGTTTTTCTCTCTTAAAAACCCAGCATCCAAATTTACTTTTTTTCATTCTAAACTTCTAAAAGGCAATATTTTGATGTGATCTAACTTTGCACTTCAGACAAATACTAGTTGGTCTGAAATAGAAACCGAATGCCAGTTTGAATACTCTGTACTACTAGTCTACATTTGCGCTTTGAAGAGAAGTGAGAGGAAAAATAAGCAAACATATTCATTCACCACTTTTCATAGTATCACTGTAGATTTGTCTTTAGGGACAACTTACGCCAGTTCGCAGCAACTTATTATCCACACTGAGTAGAGAAAGGAAGTGGTCCATCCAAACTTTCATGTTGTCTTCAAAATGCTCTGGAAGGTCCTAAAGATGAGAGCAAAATGATGAATAGAATAATGTTAATACACAAAAAGCCAAGTAATGGTATTAGGATTGTCATGTACTGTAGCAAATGACTTTGTCATATCATAAATGCTTACTTTAGACGAAACAGTAGATAGAAGCAGAAAGTTCACACGAACTCTAAAATGAACTCATGTATAACAGGACTTCCAGTGGCCAATGCTGAAATTTGAGGAATTTCGTTCAGATTTTTCTATCTAAAACTCTTTATTTACAACATTTACATGATAAAAACAATTCAATGACACTAATGACTAAATCACACAATGAAAAAAAAGAAAAACACATTCTGATGATGTGCAAACAAAAACACTTACTTGGAAATTGAGACTGTAGAATATTTTGCAAATGAGCAGGATACTACTGAAGATGACTTTGAGGGCCTCTGGCTCATTGGCGTGTTTTGTTGCCAACTCCATGGTGGCCTGCAAAAAAATATGTTTCAGTGTAAATTGGAAGAAGAAAACAAATCTGAAATACAATCAGAGGTGGGTCGGCAGTCTCCAATTTGTGGCCAGAGATGTCTAGGTTTCATGTATTATTTTTAAAGCATCACAATAACCCTCACAATGTATTGCTACATCAATTATGCGTCGTTCCTAAGTGTTACATACACAGAACAAAACAGGTGTTGACACTCAAAATGACCTTTTACAAATGAACGTCTAATAACACGAAGCTAACCTTAAAGAGTTCAGTAAGCGCAGAAGCAAAGGTGTCTAGAACAAATTTGATTTCTTCCCAAAGTTCTTGTGATTTGAACTCATGGCGATATCTGAAAAAGAGAAAGAAAGACAAAAATTAATGAAACACCAAATTACTGTGTTCAGTAGTTGTACTAAATGCCTTTATAATTTACTAAAAGGATGAAGACAGTGCCTTTGGTCTAAACTAACATGCTCAAAGGCTATTGAATACACATGTGCATCTACTATGTAGCACACTTATTGAAAAACAGGAAATGATGAAGAATCCTATCAAATAGTGTAACTACACCACATGTTTTTTTTGCAATTCATCTGCACTTTAGACATTAGGATAGGGTGAAATGTATATTTCTTCTTTTTTTTACTCTTAATTATTCTTGTTCCTCCAGCTATGTTTTGAAAGGGGGGAGAGGGAATATGAAAAAGTCTGAGATCAGATTTACATCCTTGATTGAAGTTTGTATCCTATCTTACAAACCTTTTGAAAATAGAGTGAGCCGTCCTCAGCACACCATTTATCACGTAAAAGTCCCCTGTCTGAAACTTGCTGATCATCTCGGTGAGCAGGCCTGGCCACTTTGCTGGGAAATCCTCCCTGCCAATGATGCTGATTGCAATGCTGAGCTGTACAATAGAATGAAAAATGGCTTCTTACACTTAGGGTACTGCACTCTTTTCAAGGCTAATAAGAAATGGGCAACAATTGTTACCAGTGGTACTTTTGTACACATCAAGTAATATAATATGATAATTGAAATGCTTAAATTATAATGTCAAACATGGAACATAAGGCCCCAGCATAATGTAGTTGGTTTCCTGTAGGACCGCAAGTCTTTTTTTCTATACATGTTTAAACATAAGATTTGTTTTGCATGAAGGGGAACCATGTAACATGTTTTTTCCCCTTCAATTTTTTCAAAGGATACGATTCATGACTGATTGCCTTGTTTTGTTTTAAATTTTCCACAAAAAGGGAAGTCTCCTTCTACAAACTAGATACTCTGCTACACAGGACTACCCTCACTCTTTCAGTCATGTCCAGGTGTCACTTTTCCCTTACCTGCTTCTGCACTTGTTCAGGACTTTTCAGCATCATTTCCACAATGTTCTGTTTGATCGCATCTCTGTCTTCAGTGTGGATTTTATCTGAAAATGCTTCATCCTGATAGAACAAACCAAAGTTCAATTTGTTAGAAAACAAAGGAAGAAAAAAGACATTCTCATGAAAATACCTCACCACTGGTTCTGATGCTCTTTATCCCCCTTTAATAATGTAAATATAAAAAAATATAATTGGGAGGTTTAACTCACTCTTATTGATTTTCAAATAAATGAGTACACACTAAAGCAAAGTTGTGTACATTTCAGAATAACCTGTCTCTTGGATAAAAACTGTTAAGTAAGTAGAAACATTTGTGGTGTGAAAATACAAGCTAACAATTTCAATTTATAAACAATCATCTTTTATCTAATCTCCTAAGAGAACATTTATAAATTAAATAGTACTCTCACCTGCCGCCAGTTCCTCTTAACATAGTTTTTGAATGTGATGCCAGAAGACAGTCGTATGTGAGCCTCAGCTTCAGGCTTGTCCATCAAGTGCAGCAGTAGAAGAGGATAGTTTTTGTTTCCTTCCACAGACATGAGAAACTTCTCAGCTGTCAAGACAAAAAATTAAACTGGTCAATCTGGTGGCAGAATGAATACATCTTGTAATTTGTTACAACTACATTTGTTATGTTTCACTTGAATGTATACATGCTGCGCTTGAATATTTGACAAAGCTGAAAAGGAATGTTATGTCCGGTATACCACATTCAATAGTTACCTTTGTGCTGACGACTGCACATAACTCGACACCATGGCTGATGGCTTCTTGCTAATGCTAGCAACCTTCATGAGAGTACGAGACCTATTGTGATATAATAATCTCACCTAAATCTTAATAAGACATAAATCATGACTTTCAAAGGGTATGACTCACAATTCTTATAGTCATAAAGCCCAGTTAGTTTTATGAACAAGTGTTTGATTTGCTTTCCTCTAAAAAGTTCTGGAAATCTACAATAAATCCATACCATTTCTTCTAATTTCTAGGTCAGGTGAGATACTTTGTTGCATGTAGCCTGCCATGGCTTCAAGGTTGGCCGGAGTTAAGTCCATGCTGTTTGCCCTTTAGAGATGTCAGACACTGTGACTGTGGATGAATAAAATGAAAAAATAAAATATCACATTCATTATAAAAACACAATTTAATTGTGGAGACTAACAACACGGAATAGAAAGAAGAGTCAAAAGGGGTGCGACATCTCTATAAACACCACAAAACTCAAAGAGAATTCACATGGTAAACATGAATTTTACCATCGCGACTTTGGATGGGCGAATTTCGAAATCCGACACCATACTTGTCAAATTGGCCATATTTGACATTCATGCTGAATTCGTTTGGGATTCATGTGAATTCTCTTGGGAGTTTTGTGGTGTTTATGGATTCTTTTAAACAAGGTAAGAGGAAATGATACACTCAAAGTGTGAAAACAATCTACCCGTCAAAACCGGGATGAAGACGACTCATTTTAGACCTATCTATAGGCCTAGGCCTAACGCCCGCTGCAAGATTAATCAAGTACCCCAGTAAATGATTATTTCGGTATTCGCACACGCTTGTCGCCAATCCAAGATGGCGGACTAGTGAACAATTAGTATAGTAGACGACACCCACCCATGACGGTAAAATTCATGTTTACCCACATAAATCCAAAACGAATTCAGCACGAATGTTAAATGGCCAATTTGACAAGTACGGTGTCGGATTTCGGTATTCGCCCACCCATCCAAAGTCGCGATGGTAAAATTCATGTTTACCCTTTATCAGCATGTACACGAGTAGGAAGCGGAAGCCCTGGATTAGATCTAGTGATAGTGTACGTAGAATTATGATCACACGCAAGTTCTGTCCAAAATAATAGCAGAACCACCAAAGTCCAAGGTGTCAGTGTCTCAGCAGTGTGTCAGTAAGGGGAGTTGTAATGAGTAGAGTGATGAGACTCAACTCAACTGTTTGTTCTGCTTGTTGTAGAGTTCTAGTTCTAGATTCTAGATCTACTTGTTGTAGTTTGTACTTTTGTTATATTCAATAATCACCTTTGTAAATTGTGCTTGACAGTGAGATGTATAAGTAGAAAGGAGTGCTTGAACAGGGCCAACCAGTCAGCCAGATCCAGTGTGGGCAAGACTGTTAGTTTTGTAGTCTCTCTGACTCTGTCGGTCCGACTGTCGTCAATCGTCAATGTGTTTCTTTCTATTTCAAACTACCGGAACATGCGAAATGACCATGACCCTGCGTGACCCCAAGTGAGTATAATCGATCTCGTGGATTCGTTCAGAGAGGGAATATATTTTAGTTTTCTCGGCCCTTCATTCGGCCTTTCTAGTATGCTGATGAATAGAAAACACAATCAACAAAACAAACTGTTTCGTAAGAAAATTATCTCAGATGAGAAATAAACGGTAAGAGAGGCTAACTTAAGCCTACTAAATTATTACATTAAGTTTTTGTGTGTGTTTTCTGCCATGAATATCGACAGAATCATAAAGCCAGCTAATCTTGACTCTGTTACTGAAGAGTTGGTTGGCCTCATCACGGGGTCATGAAAAAGCTGGAGATTCTGCTAGAGTAGCCTATGCCTATTGCCAAGATCTATAAAAACATTTATTTTGATTTCATTAGTGGTGGAAGCTTCCGTGATTTAGCTAGATCTTAGTGTTGGAAAACAACACTAAATTTTCTGTAAGTCAAAATGTTCTTATTGTTAGGTGTAGAAATATAGATCTAGTTGCATTCTTAGAACGCAACGGCATCAAGAGATAACAAAATCTAAGTAAAAAAGCCAACCTGGAAAAAAGTGGGCGTGGAGTGTACATATTTGTAAACATGAGCATTTACTAGATCTAGAAGAAAGATTCTAACAAAGTAAATTCGCAGAGACTCAAAATTTCAAGATTTGTATTTGGTGCTCAAGTACAATCATACAATCATACATAGATCTAGATGTTCTAGATCTAGAACAATACTACTAATGATTAATGATGTGATGTAAAACTAACTAACATATCTAGACAGACAGACAGGATACAATTACAATTGTTAGAAGTAGGCCTACTGGTATAATCTATAGCCTAAGTTAAAGTAGATCTATAACAGTTCTTTCTCTTTTATCTAGAATCTAGATGTCTAGATTTAGACTACTCTTAACTCTAAAGGTATCTAATAGGGGGGGGGGGGGGGGTGCGGGTGTCAACGCAGCTTTTGTAAATTAAAAAGGGTCTA
>JAUELK010261412.1:0-15169 GCA_031471215.1 Gastropteron pacificum | reverse complement strand
CCCCCCCCCCCCCCCCCCCCCCCCCCCCATGCGGCTTATATTTCTGCTTACTATGCTTCCATCTGCATCTAGTAGTAAGTGATCATTACGAAAAAGACGTAAAGCCATCAAGAACAAACAAAAAAAGAAAGAACGCGGAGGAGGAGGTGTACTAACTAAAAGCTTCCAGCCGTTACAAGATCTAGACAAAAATATGGCAAGATAAACACACAAGGTGGATGGGAATCTGGCATTTGCCAAGAAACCCTCGCATACTTTGAAGCCCTCGGCATCACTCTTTTCCCGGGCGAGTTGGGAGTTAAACCGCAATCTATAGGCTAGTCGGTAGTGTTCCACCCACCCCTCAACATAAACAAAGTCCTAAGCAAAGCGGGTAGAGGCTCTACAATAAATTTTTTTTAAAAGGGGAGAGCGGAGAGCAGACAAGATGGGTAAGAGAGACTGGAAAGGGGTTGTTGGGAAAGGGGGGGCCATCTCAAAAGAAAGATCTATGCCCCCTGACAGCATCACGCACACATTTCGAGCGGGTGAAAAATCGATGGCGAATCAAAAGAAATATCAAAAACGATCTCCGTGTCTCTTTGTACCAGCACGACCGGGCCTACCCGCCCTCCTTCATCCCTACACAGTGCTTTCAACACTGAAAGACTACTGCTTTTTCCGCGGCACTCACTCACGCACACAGCGAGAGATGGCCTACAAGGCTTCATGTTCTCACTAAACGACTGCCATACTATCATCATCTTGATGCCCACTCCCCGTCCAGCTAAAAGTTCTTCGATTTTTTTTTTCTTTCTCATATTAACATTAATGTCGTAATACTCTTCTCTCTGACAACCAAACATCTCCAGACACATAAGCCACAACCCTTTCTCTCTCTTTCTCTCGAGCATTCTCCCCTTTAAAATTGCTACACATGTTTTAACACAAGATCGCGGTGGAACAAAAGACAACATGAGAGCATCAATATGAAGAGATATGAGATGATAACAAGACAGTAAAGCCAGTAGACGGACGTGTTGACCTACCCATGAGAGCAGCAACCCCCGTTCGCCGATGCGTCCACACAACATGCCACCACCACCAGTACCACGATGGACACTGTGGCATTCAATGAATGGGCCACTGTTGCTGCACGCTGGCACTAAATATCACACTATGGTCATTAGTTGTAGTAGTCGTAGTAGAAGTAGTACATGTAGTAGTATCGTTTGGTTACACTTCCAAGTCAATTTAGTCTTTCCAGTTTTGTTTTTTTAATTCTCCATCACACCCATTGATGGTACTATCTATGGTCATTAAGAGCATTACAACTTTGGCACAGTGAAGTAACAGGAATCCGCACTATAGATGCTTAAATTGCTTTAAGATACAGCAGCTCGACATGTTAGCCAATGCTAACTGTGATGAACGAAAATCCACTAATTGGTCTTTGAATTTAACTTGCTGTGATAATTTTAAAAATAATTAAAAGGAAGCCGTGTTAGTATAAAGCAACATTTCAAGTAGCTAAACACAGAAACAGTTCTGAATGTAATATTGTTCACGCGCTTCCGTAAAGAACTATTCGCACACTTGGTATGAAACAAGCAAAAAACGACGACGCAAACAAACATGTGCGCCCCACTTGCTTCAACTCAATCCCACAAGAACGATCCTTTGTGAACTAAAGTCAACTGGAAGCAGCACCGACACCCCCAGGCCACGGTGCGTCGTAAGGGCATGAAACACGCGATGATCAATTGATCTATCAGACAACTAGGCATAGCCTACACACTACCGACTGCTTGGTCGAGACAAGTTTACCAAACACCATACGTACGTGGCAATCAACGTGCACAACAGGGGGTTGAAAGCAATGTCGTCATAATGCGGCCCTCCATTATTCACATCATCCAATGGACGGATCGTGCCCACATAATAGAGCAAGAACCAGGGCTTACGCGTTGATATCAAAACAAGACAACAAGGTTAAACAGTAAAAACGATGTTCTGTTGTATTCACGTCTAGATAACCGGAGTCCTGAACTTCAAACAAAGCTTATTCTCAAGTCGCATTAATGATTCAACACTGCACAAGAATGGCTATATCAAACACAGAGCAGAAGTTAACCGCACGTAACTATGCAGTTATATAGACCGTAACGTCGCATCTGGGTTTTTTTTTTACAAAAAGAAAAGAGAAAGCCTAGCTTAGTACCAATCCTCGCGCGCTTTAACGGACCAAAAACTAATAATGATCTGCTACAATCCACGATTAAGGTACCGGTAAAAGAAAGGCACGATATCTACCTAGTCCACCTATCTTGTGGACTACAAAGACAAGACCTAGTTGTTGTGTTTAATTTGCGCTCAGCGAAGACAAGCATATCCCTCTTCACCATAAACATATGGCAAATACTAATAAATTATGCGATGATGCTCCCTGTTTACACGACCAGACAAGAAAATCCGCTGCACGACTATCGATTTTTATTTTCTTGATGCCACTAGCAATTGATGGGATGTGCTGGTTGGTACACTGATACGACAGCAGGGTGGGTATGCGGGGGGTGGGCGCTTTGGATTGACAATGCTGAATAGAACAAGGCCCTCGCTTTTGCCTTTCTCTCTTCAGGAATCGAAAATGACTCAGGGTGAGGCGTAATAGCTCCACGAGCATGACAGCATGACATCGTCCGATGTGATAACTAACTCCGAACATCGTCAAACAAGTAAAGCGTGAGGAGAAAACACAACAGCAGTGGCTTGATAATTATGATCTTCATACTTCATAGACAGCGAAAACTGAATCCGACCATAAACGAGTTAAGTGCGCTGAAATATGTGTAACAGTTGGCTAAGGGATATTGTGACTAATGACTACAGTCATACATATAACACGATCACCTTTCACAACAATCAGACACTGATACACGGCTCTACAGCAATTAGAGAATTTGAAGAGGAAAAAAGGGGGATCACAATCTTAGGCGGTGCACAAATACAATATAATCCAAACTGTTGCCTAAAGCAACTATTCCTTGAGAAATCGACACACGATGAACGGGGGCCATACTATAAATAGTAAGTAATTACACTGTCGACACGGCCCTGATAGATCTCACCGATCAAACATCACACCATGAAAGGCATAAACGCCACTGGTTGTAATTGTAAACGTTTCCTCATTACAAACGGCGAAAGGGAAAGAACTTCAAAAATCCAATGTAACGCAATTCTCCATCTGGTGCGTTCTTTGTCAGAAAGATACCAACATGTGAAAGCTATTTGTTGTACTTGTAGACGAATCCCACCAAGTGCATAACTGTGAAAACGAACTTGTTTCCCCCACCACTCGACAAATTCCAACTAGCCCATACCTATGACTAGGCACAGACTGGATAGAACAACAAGAGCGTTCATACAAATCCCGAGGCAATTCTCAATTGAGCCTCAGAATTGTGTGCGACGTGCTCTCAACCGGCGAGGCGTGGACCCAGGCAGGGGGAGAGGGGATGGGATGGCGGGACCATTCCACATAAAGAAATCATGTTTCCCTTTCAACCTGATAAAAATAAAAGCGACCGTAAGCGTAGGGAGGAGAGAGAGGGGGAGAGCAAGAGAAAAAAGAATCCACAGCAGCGGCTGGGCAAAATATAGGTCGCGCGTGCGGCCCATTCCAATCTGTTCCTTCATTATTATTTTTTTTAACGTAGCGTGTGGCGGTAGAGGTCATGTAAGACAGGGGGATGGGGGGATAAACGAAGTGGGGAAGTTCCACCATGGCCTACGTTTGTCTAATAATAATAATTCGCGTGGGTGGGTGAATCACTTTCCCTCACTGTTGAGCTGGTGCAGATGTACTCTTATTCTAGTCATATTGTATGCATACATGTTGTTGGACATTGCCAAGTGATTCGGGTCTTTATCACATTCCTACTGCCTTGTTAACAAATGCAGCATATGATACGAAGGTCTAGAGGTATCAGTCTGGCAATAACGTTCCTTTTATCTGCAGACTGCACACAGAAAATATGATTTCAAGACATACACTGAACCATTTTCATCCCTGTATACTACTTAACGAACAAACTATGGCATGTCCAGAAAGCAATTTGGACGCATCAAAATATGTGACATGAAACGAAATATACTGGACATTGGACAGCAATGCCCGCTCTTAGCTTCAGCACTGACAAAGACCGAACGAAATGCGTTTTAGCAGAGACGAACGCAAAGCCAACTCAAAACCCATTGTTGTTCTTACAACCGTTGTCAGAACTGAAAGTGTACTATTCAGAAAGAGGATAATGCTCGTGAATATGAGCAAAAAATCGAATGTTCTTATTCCGTCCGACATTTCAAACATCACAGCTGAGGAGAGATGAGGGAGGGAAAAATTGATTGGTTGTACAATGTACTTCTCTCATGACCGTCAACAGGAGGAAGCCTCTCGGCAGTACAGCCACCATCCTGGCCTCCACTACTGCCCCCACCCTCAACACCAGACTAGGCCTACTACTTGGAGGCAAGGGTACCATGACCATACCACACAACACTGCGAGGAGGAAACTAAGCACAGCGACATGACAATCAAAGCAGTGGTTTCCAACCTTGGGGGGTAGGCCTAAAGCAGTTTCATAATATGCGCATTCACCGATCCCTTTCTTTTTATTGAAAATCCAAATAACATGACGATGAACCGCGGCGGGGGCTCCATCGAACGTCGGGGGTTACATCGAACCTAGGTTGGGAACCACTGAATTATAGCTAAACTTACATAACGAATTACCATCGCTGTGCGCCACAGGTTGGCGAGCGTCCCCATTCGTTCACCGACACTAGCCTACGTTTGGGTGCATGTAGTCATTGAATACGTCATTCGAAAGCGTATCAAATTGTAATCATACAAGATGGGTTTTTTTTTTTAATTTGCACCACAATGTGCCAGCTGGTTCACCAAAGTATAGATGCTGTAAAATATGTGGTGAATAGAGAAGAGACAAACCCTTCGATGAGACAATGAGGGGCGGAGAATGTTGTTTATAAAAGGGGGCCCAAGGTCATCATAGAGTGGTCTGATTGTGTTTGCAGAAATAGAGGCGAGGGAAGAGACGGGGTTATACGGAATAATGTCAGAGGATTCACTTTTGAGTGATCTGCACGGAAGTCGAACTTGGCAACCTCTCTATGAATACAACAAAAAGGTGATAAAGAATCTAAAAATAAATAGACCCGATTTAAGCCAGCAAACATGACGGGAAATCCAATCACAAAGTGTCCGTACTAAATTGGGGGGCGGCGCTTGATAGACATGTGAACGTGGAACCTATTATTTAATTTGGTGTAACGAGGAGTTCCAACGGACTTTAAATTTGTTGCGCTAGCTACATAACCATAAACAGTCTAAGTACACGGAGCTTGAAATATAACATGTATAAAAAGGACAAAAACAACGAAGATGTAGACCTACAAAAACCTAACATAAAATTCGTAATTAATAACCCCGGGCTACTTACTTTTGTTCTGTTGTCATGACAACCCTACTCTGCTCCTCTGCACGCGAGGTTTCTCTCCAATGTTTTGATAGTACCAGGGAATCGATAAGTTTTTCGCATCATTCATCTCGCTCTTCAAAATCGATAGACAAGAGGGGGGTTGCAAGAGCAGTGGGAGACTTTTAAAGCGGCAAAGGGGGTAGGGCCGAGCGGAGAAAGGGAAGGCGATGGCCACAAGTGCTTCTCTTTATAAATTTTTTTAAATGTCCCCAAAATACAAAACGCACTAGGCAAGATCCACATTCTAATTCTATAGGTCCAAAGTATCAATCAATGGTCATTTCACAGACGATCATAGCTTCGAGCATTCTTGCTTTGGTTTGAGAAAAATATAAAGTGTGTCTTAAAAACATCTCTTTTTTGTTTTAAGTAGCATAAAAGGGCTGTGTGATCCTGCATTGAAGAGCTGGCCGATCCCATTGATGGAATAGCCAGATTGCCATTAGGAGAGGGATTATGAATGCTTTCTGTCAACTAAGGCCGTGCGCAGTTATAAATAATGCTCAGCCCATTGCAAAAAAAACATTCGCGTTCAATCTGAAATGCAGCAACACGATTGATCCACATACATACGCGCCCATAAGATGAGGCGCAGTTGAGAGGAAATTCCGAACAGACAATCGATTTGTTAAAACAGATGCCGCTTAGAAGAAAAAGACAAATGATACAATGGGGCCTGTTGAAGCGATGGAGATGATAGGAATGTTAAGTAGCCAATAAATAAATGAAGATGATTCTGATATGCAGGTTAGGAACTAAAGAGAGAAGACATGGACATAAATAAGAAAGAAGGGTGTATTTGAGAGACCGTGAGAGAGAGGAGGGGTGAAAACAAATGAAATTGGAATTGCTATTAACCGTTGTAGCAGGACAAAGGCAAAGGGACAAGATTTTGAAAAAGGTACTTCCTTTAAATGTTCATTGTTTGAAACGAACGCCACAGGGTGGTGGAAGGAATAGAGGAAGGAGGGGGGTAGCTTTTTAACACAATTCCGATACTTACACCATCAATGTGTTAATTTGCCGTGTCAAATTCTATTTTGAGGAGAAGGACAATACAATAATAATTCTGAAGCGGGACAATAAGAACTGCATTACGGTAACATAATAATTGAGCACTAGAGTTCGAGAGGGTGATGATTCGGACCGTCGAAGCAGTACACAAGTACACCTCGTAGACGAAAATAAAAAACGCATAGCAAAGAACGACAACTGCGTATAATTTGTCTACGCATGTCAGCGTGGATTATTGCCCCTGTTAGAAAGGAGAGATAATTTATTTTTTTTCGTTTATGTTACCGTATTAAAATCAACAACCCAAACAAATCAGTCAACATGCCTTTTTTAAATTGTAAATGAGGCCTGATAGTAAATCAGCATTGTTGGGGCCTCCTTGCAAGAAAAATTACGACTGATGCAAGTAGTGTATTGAGGACACCTTGTATCTCTATTTTTACTATGATCCTATAGTTTAAGCAGATTTTTGAAGTTCAACCAAAGAATCTTATTTGCACTGACAGTTTTGTTTGGAAAAATAGATAAATTAACGATGAACAAGAACCAAAAACTCAAGGCACAACAATTGGGGAACATAGCTTTGAAGAAGCAAAATGTATACACTCAGTGAAAATTACAAGGAAAACTCTTAAAAATAATTTATGGGTATTTCATTTATGAGAGTGGATCCTTGCTTTAACTTTAAGCCAGCTGACTATTTTGCTCTGTATTTGTCTTGGACTGCATCAAATCAAAAATTGACAGTGTAAACTAGGTCTAGTCTTTTCCTGTTTACAACATCATAAGGGACAGACAAGACTAGATCAAATCTGGCTCACAGACAAAGTTGACACCCACACATACAAGGAATTGAGGCAAGAAAAAGGAACAGCATCTTCATTTGGGAATGGGAACATAAAAGGACAAAGCACATACAGTGATCTCAGCCTAAGAACATGCATCGCGAAACATGAACAGACAAGAAGGAAGGGCAGGTATGAATGACAATACAAAGAGAGGCCCACCTGCCATGTGGACAGGTTATGACCGGGTTGGTTGCATGGTGATCGCCACAGTGGGTGAATTTTACTCAATGACGCAACTGGAGTGGTCATCAGATGGGATAGGTATTAGGCCTGGGCAAGAATCAAAATATCTGCTACCCACAATTCCTAGTACTTTTGTACTAGGTATCGAAAGAATCGATTCCTATTTCGATTCTTTGACCTCATTCTTTCTAGCCCTTGCCAGCTGGGTCTTGCCTGCAGCCTTGGCCAACATTAGTAGAGAATGTGTAAGGAATCGAAAGGGGCAAACCGATTCTCGAAGATTTCTTGTCAATTAGAGTCACCAAGCACACAATTTTTTCACATGATGATGTCCCTGAACAACAAAGTTATTGTTACCGCACCAGATACGGATTAATGATCAAAGCATTATTCTCCCCCCCCCCCCCTTTTTCTCATGTACTAGAATCGGTTGGGAACCGATTCTTTCGATACCTTGTACAAAAGTAGTACTAGATCTAGTAGGGCCTCGTAGGCCTACGCTCAGCGGCTTGGCTTGCCTGATTATTTATGCAGCCACGGGGGTCAAAGTTCTAGGTCAATGAGTAGTTACTTTGTGAAACTTTGCATTCTTTTCTTCCCCTTTTTACTCATGACCTAGTAATTGTTCTACTGACTTAGAATCAAAGAGTACTCGGTGTCAACTATCGATTCTTTCGATACCTGCGAAGTATCGAAAGAATCGAATTTTAGAACCGGTTCTGCCCAGGCCTAATAGGTATCTCTCAACCAATCAGATGAATTATTGAATGGTGTAGATCTTGTCAGTCAGAATTTACATAAAATAAAAACAACTTGACTTGATTAAAGTGATGTAACTATGGCGCAACCTCGCGGGATGGGCAAGTGTTATCAGATGTGATCATTTCCTCTATTAGATAGTTTTTCACTTTCTTTTAGCCCACCAGGTGGGAAGCCTATGTGTAGAGATATCTTGTTTTATAAGAGTTGTAAGAAGCGACCATAGAACATTTAAAAACCGGTAAGAACCCGGCCCGTCTAAATTTTTCTCCGCTCCCGGGGGACAGGTTCTTAGGCGGAGACCACACTACTTTCATAAAAACAAAAAAATTACAACAACACCATACATCACGACAGTTTATCAATCATTAGAAGATAACAACAGTTAAGATTTTGGCCTGGCCAGGGCATGTACAGAGAAACAGGAAATAACTGATACAGGTTCATTCTTATCTTAACAGTAGAAGCTGTCAATGGTGAACAAAGTAAGGAAGACATATCAGAGACAAAGAAGTGTGTTTAGCAAAAGTGTCCTACCTGGAAGGGCTGTACTTTCTGAGGTGAAGGTATTGACTGTTGAATGGCTGCCACTTGCCCTGGAGCTGGGTGCTGCATCACAGCACCCATGGCATACTGTGGTGGGTGTCCAGGTACACCCAGTGGTCGCAAAGGTCTGATCTGAGTCACTGGCTGACCAGCTGCCATTACAGGAGATGGCTGTTGCATCCTGGCCCCTTTACCCCTGATAGCTGGTTGGCCTGGGGGATGCTGGGGAGCAGGCTGGGCGAGTTGCGACCTCAAGAAGCGCAGCCTCTCCTGGACATCCATCATCTGTTGAGACACCTGCTGGCTCTGGGGCATCGTCATCAGCTGCTGCAGTTGCTGCTCTAGCCGCTGGACCTCCATAAGTCCAGGTGACAGCATGTTCTGGTTGGGGCTCAGAGGTCCACTAGCTGGTGGTACCACAGGCTGGCCACTCTGAGCAGCCATGGGGAAGTTTTGCTGCATGTGGGGTACATTGGCCTGGACGGCAGCTCCAGTTGTCATACCTGTCGTTGAAGGAACCATTGTTGTTTGTTGGAAGTTGGTAGAACTGAAGGTAGGGCCTGACTGTCCACTCATTGCAGTTGATGTTCCATTAGGAGAGGCAGTTGAGCTCTGCTGCATAAGTTGCTGATACGGGTTGGCACCCGACATGCTGTTTGGGCCAGCATGACCCGGAGAGACCAACTGCTCTAACTGCTGTAGGCTAGACTGACCATAACTGCCCTGAGATGTGGAGTTGGACGTCAACGTCTGTTGTGGGGGTGGGGTGGGTCTTGGTGATGGGGTAGTACTGGTTGGACGGGGCTGATTCATGCTTGGATAGGGAGGACAGTAAGAGTTTGTTGGGCTTTGACTTGCTTGAAAATGAGCAATTCCCGGGGAAGATGCACAATCTTGAATGGGCTGCTGAGGCTGTGCTTGGGGTCCAGTGGAATAAGGTGGGTAACCCATGGTCCCTGAAGCCATCTGGTTGGCCCCCATGTCTCCTGGATACTGGGATGTTGCCGTAGAGGGCATTCCAGAAGTCATGACAGATGGTGAGTACCCTTGCTGCTGCATCATGGGGTTGTGCTGCTGAGACACAGGTGGAATTTGGTAGCCACTCATGCGGGGCTGCATTGAGCCCATCATGTTCATGGATGACGGAGGACTGGCCATTCCTGTCTGCTGCATGGGGTTAGGGGAGCGCATGTAGGGAGAGTTAGGGGTTGCCATTTTGTTCATGGGGTTGAACTGGTTCATCTGAGTCATTTGTTGAGGTCGATAGGCTTGGTTCATGTACGGTGACATCTGCCCCTGGGGTGGCCCTGCCATGAACTGGCCGTGGCCTGGCTGTGTGGGCTGCGTTGGGCTCGTCTGGTTTTGGTTCCAGTTAGAGTTTGGAGACATCATGGATTGGCTCATCCCCATTGGCTGCTGTTGCATGCCATAGCCAGGATAAGCCTGGGCCTGCTGACCCATCATGTTGGGACTGAAAGGACCTTGCTGTTGCGCAGGACCCATCATAGCCTGTCCATGAGGCATCTTCCCCCCGGCAATCCCTGGATACTGGCTGTACTGGTCATA
Source organism: Gastropteron pacificum (assembly GCA_031471215.1). Classification (NCBI taxonomy): domain Eukaryota; kingdom Metazoa; phylum Mollusca; class Gastropoda; order Cephalaspidea; family Gastropteridae; genus Gastropteron; species Gastropteron pacificum. The sequence goes on along the minus strand of JAUELK010261412.1, from coordinate 4,713 downwards.
CTGGCTTGGGTGGCTTCCTCCAGGAGCCATGACAGCCGCCTGTTGAGCTGGGTGTCCGGCACTTCCTGCCCCCATCACTGCTGCCTGTGGGACTGAGTGGGCACCGCCAGTTGCACCCATCACTGCTGCTTGCTGACTCGGATGACTCATCATTGCTTGCTGCTGTTGACCCATCATGGCAGGCTGAGGTGCTTGGCTCATCATACCTTGTCCTGTCCCACCAGGGGTCTGTGAGCCTTGCATGCTGCCATATGTGTCACCACCCATTCCCATCTGATAGCCTCCGGGCATACTGGTCGGTGGAGCTTGCTGCCCACCCATCATCATACCTGAAATCACATTGTGTAATGGTTAGCAAAGTGTACACTATTCAGTCAGGCATTATCTAGGAGCATCTCTTATCTAAATATAACATTAAAACAGTATGTTATTCATGAATAGCAAAACTCAACTTTACAACTGACACGATAAACTCAACATTATTACAGCTATTGTATTGATAGTAACAGTATGACACTTAATGGTAGACTTAAAACAGTGTTGAGATTGCCTGCTCCAATACGGTCAAAGTACTCACGTCATCATGTCAAACTAAAGACTTTTTGCACTGCAAAATAGAGCATTAATAGAGATACTGTTTCACATCCAAAATAAGGAAGTAATAACAAAAATCCATGTTCAAACATTTGTTCGCGATTAGATTTGCGCATCAAATTGTGCCAACCGTCGCCATCTGTAAACAATGCACTAAAATCTGAAACGTTACTTGCATAACAGTTCTCCATGTCTACAAATATTTGCATTTTCGATAGAAATTTAATTATTTTGTTACTGCCCATTTTCCGTAGTTTCTGCAGTCCGTCCGTAGTTGGCAGGGTTGCCAGCAGGTCTCAACAAAAAAGCCTGAAAATTGTCGCGGCGCATCACCCTACTTTCTAAAATGCCCCCCCCCAAATTTTTGATGGACATTTGAACCTGATGAATGATGACAATCCATTTTGTAACAAAAGTGAAGAGACCAAGAATCATAATAATATGCATTGTATAGAGAGACTTTTAATTATAAGCTAGATGTAATAACTACAACTACAACATGTAGGCCCATAGCCTAGAAAAATTTAGTACTAGACACTACAAAGGCCTATGTAAGCTACTAACTATGTAGATCTAGAGTCTAGATCTAGATGGTCTATAAACCATCTAGAACTAGGATAGAAATCTAGATCTCATGCTTAAAGATTAACAGTGCATTATTTAAACACAAGTTTGGGCCTAAACCTTCAGAATAACACTAGAATCTAGATCTACAGAGCTGTCAACAATGAGAATGACGGACTTACTTTACGGACTGAGTGACAGTAGTTTTAAGGCCAAGTCTACGATACGATACAGAAACAAGACAGTGACTCGCCCGAACGGACGCCTTTTTTTTTTATGGTACTCGGTACCGGTAGCATTTCAACTTTCACACAACAAAATCCCGAGGCAGAGAGAAAACAGTCATATTTGCCGACTTATATGCTGTTTCAAGCCCAATTACGATATGAAAATAAAGCTCACGCACTTCGATAGAGCGATTAGACTGGGGAACACACTTCGTCGCCAGGCGTAAATAATCCGACTGGGAACGGAAGTAAATAAACCTAAATTAACACTTCGCTTCGTGTCTCAGACAATTCGCATTATTAAGATTGCTCTTTAATTATGTATTCGCGGCCAGATTTTGTTTCCCGGCCGGCTCAAAATCGGAACTCGCGACCGGAGCCTGAAAAGGCCAGCACTCTTTTCATGATTGGCCGGATTTCAGGCTAAAGCCGGCAGTCGGGCAACCCTGAGTTGGGGACACATTGCCAAAAGCAAAAGTCACTAAGCTTTTCTACATTAGCTTATTACTTAGTGGGCAACTGTTTGAACAAGCAATAAAAAAAAAACAGAAACATGTTTACGGTTCTGCCCTACTGCAGAAATTCGCAGAGATGTAATTTAAAAGATGATGTTGAAAACAGTCTCACCAGGAGTAGCTTGTGACCCCTGCTGCAACGGTTGTTGCATAATTCCTCCACCTGTGATACCCGCAGTCAGCTCTGAGGGTCCAGTGCCAGCCAACTCATCCAGAAAGTTGGTCTCCCCATCAAAGAGGCCGAGCATTGGTTCCTCAGCCATCTTGGGCAAAGTTTACTTCTCTGTACATACAAACAATAACAAACATCAGCTTTAATTAATCAAAGTTGATGTTACATGGTTTTCAGACATCATTCTGAAACTACAATACGTTTTTTTGTTTAAATTAATAAAATGAATCTTAGCATTAAATTCACCAGTTGGAAGTTCAACAATTGTTTGGAAAAAAAAACAGTTCATTTCCAAAACACAATTGTTTGCAGAAAAATTGTAGGAGGACTCTTTTAACAATTAAGTAGGCGTAAGTCTTAAGTGAGTAGCTTTATTTGCTTTCACAGTATTAACAGTTTGGGTTGTCACATGAAAAAAACCATTGACACAATAAGTCATGTCAAGAGGTGGGACCTCAGTTTTATTAATGCTGGTCTCCAAAAGGACAGGTTGGATAGTGTAGTCATAGAAACTGCATGCATATGACATGTGATCAGAATCAGATCCCCTGAAGGATTTGAACAAAAACAACACTAGAATCATCATCACAAGTTTTGACATCAATAGATCTGCTCATTTATTCATAAAAGAAAATCCAAACAAGACTAAACAAGCATTGTTTTTTTCATTTGCTACACGCATCTGACCTGGATTGAATTTGCTGAAGTCAAAGAAGCATCTTGTGCTTGTACTTGATTTCAAGGCACAGCAATGCACCTGTGGAGGAATAAAAAAAGGCAGCATGCATATCAGTTACATGTATGTATGTAGCTACAAACATCTCGAACTAACCACAACAGGAATAGTTATCATATTGATTTTCAACAACATTATCAAATTTACCAAAATAACATTGTGACAGTATCTATCATAGCTGCCACGATAGAAATTTGGAAAGGGAGGAACTTTCTGTGGCCAGTTACTACAGGGGCAGAGCCCCCTTGGTGGGGGAGAAGCCCCCCCCACCAAAAACGAAGTCTAGTCAATCTGAGAGGCAATTTTCAGCCTCTCCTGCATTGAAAAATCATATAATTACATTATAATTGCACAATAATACAGAGATTCACAACAGGTCTAGTCTAGTTCTAAAACAACAACAAACTGTCAATGGTTTGACATTTTTTTTTCTCAAGAAATTGTCTTTGACATCATAAAGTCTAAGTTTTGTTATAATTCGTGAACATTGGTACTGACATTGTATTCATGGATGCAGAATAGAATAGAGACAACTAGCCTTTTGTTTCGGTTCCGTCAGGTAACTAGAGTCTAAAAACGAAGCTAACATATCACTGCACTTGAAATCCGGACATGAGGAGAAAATGATCGTATTCGTGGATAGAGATGCTGTTTCGAGCCCAAAATAACGACTTCCTCCTCTTCCTCCGATTTTCTCGCATTGTAACATTGTTGTTATTGTTTGTAAAAGCTTGATATTCAAGTCATACCCCAAACAAACGTAAGCTTTGTTTTAACACAACAAATCCCAAATTTAAAAACGAATTTTCTTCTGAGATATACTGTATGTTAAAACGTCAAAGGTCGCAGTGACCCCTACTGACCTATACTTGAGCTGTTCAATGGTTAAAACTATAAAAATAGCATAAATATATAATTTCTATATATACCGTAAAAAAAGTATTAAATATAGACAATAAAATGTACAGATTTAACCCAAATGGCCTTCATGTTGACCTTGCCGGGACAAATTTTAATGATCTCAAACTGAGAAAATTGTGTGAGAAATAGATTACTTGACCATAGAAGCACCTGAAAAGATGTATTGCACATGCTTTTGTCTTTCTGGAATTTGACCTGTTATTTCACTCCTATCCCTTGACGGCCATATTGAATCTTGCCACTATGGCGACCCCAGAAGTTTTCTTTGCGCCCGTCAAAAATTGAAAATAGCCTGACCTGGACAACAACATTTGCAGCAAAAATCGCTATGAATAAAAATCTACGTCCAAACGGTTGTTCGACTAGACAATGAAGATCAGTGTATCGCCATTTGTAAATAATGTAGATTGTAATAAAATCTGAAACCCAAATCTAGATATAGGCTATATCATGCAAAGCTTCGTGACTTCGTGTCTACAATCATTTGCACATTTCGCTAAGTCCTAGATTCTACATCGTTTTTTATGTTTGGCTTATAAATAATTCGCATCCCTGCGGCCTCCGCTAATGTAACAAACAGTAGCGACGCGAAGCTGATTTCCGCTAAATAGCGGAAAAGTTGCAGCTATTGGAATGTGGTGGCTCGTTCAGTTTTGTTAGTGACGACTGCCAAGCCACATCCATGTACAGTACATAAATGTAGTAGATCCAGTTGAGTATGATAATAGTATGCATTATAATCATAATATGTAGGCCTAATAGTAGGTTAGTATCAACAAGAATAATACTAAGTTAATGAGAACTACAGTCGACTGTAGTCTGTTGTAGTGTAGACTTTACAGTCTAATCTAAGTACAAGTACAAGTCTGCTACTACACAACAATTATTAAGTAAAGTAGTTGTATACTTATCTATATAAATAAGAGGCAAACTTTTGAACTTAAAGCCAGATCTTCTCCGTTAATACTGCACCAAAATAGATGC
>JAUELK010261301.1:0-16130 GCA_031471215.1 Gastropteron pacificum | reverse complement strand
TCTATCTATCTATCTATCTATCTATCTATCTATCTATCTATCTATATATATATATATATATGTATATATATATATATCTACCTACCTATCTCTCTCCCCCCCCCCCTCCCCCCTTCCCCTGCCCCTAAACAAGGGATATGGTCACCCATAGTTGACCATTTTTCGAGCAGAGCTTCATTCCTTTCACTACAATAGTCCATGATGCTCAAAGAATGCGCCAACTGTGATGTTCTTCTCCTTCACGTATGTGTACACTATCTCTGCTGATTTGATTTTGTTCTTGACTCATTTTTTGTTCCTGTGAGTGGGCAGGCCAAATAAATAACGATAATCTACCACTAGCACACCTCACTGATTTATACGTAGGGGGCCTACTAACAAACAAGGGGGAGAAACGAATTAAGATGCAAAATAACATAATTTTAACAAAGTACGACATGTCATTATTGTCATGTAAAATGATTTAGGCCTAGCAGGGTTTTGCCTGCAGTTGTCTAGCCTAGATCTGGCGCTTTTTTTTTATGGAAAGTGGAAAGATCATGGGGTGGGGTGAGGGGGAGAGAAAGCCCACGAAGAGGGGACAGGACGCGTTTAATTCAAAATCTTAGGCCTACAGCCTACTTCTAACTTCTACCTCTACGTTCATTCACACGAAATGCCCCGCCCTCTTGTCAATGTTTACAAACGAAGCCTGGCCTAGTTTCATTTTTGAGATCTGACCAATGAGATCGCCTTGTTTGGGGAATTCGGTCTCAGCGGAAGTTTGTTTCGAAACGGACAGAGCCAAGCGCAGCGCGTCAAGATTCGAATTGTGTGCTGTCGTCCCATCATCTAGATCTACACTCCGTGTCTAGGGACGCGCTCTCTGTGTGTTTGCTTGCCGCTGCCGCCTCTTTAGGACTTAAAATTCAAAACACTTGTCGATTTCTGGTTTTAAGTTTTCAGGCCTACAATCTACACGGATCTTTATCTAGACTCTAGCTCCTGTACCAGCATAATACAATCGGATCTCGTGAATTTCACTTTGGATTCTAAAGGCAAGGAGAGTTTCGACCGTCAATTTAGAGATTAGGAAGAAGGGATCCGCCCACCAGTCGTCTTTCAGCTTCCCTCGCCTCGGTCAAGTCCCCATCACCTTTGGTTTTCCAGCGGGTCATGAAGAAAGGTGAGAAGTGATTCCATTGTCTATACTAGATCTAGAAATTCTAAACTAGGCCGTAACTCTAACATAGGAGAATAAATTAAATCATGTTGTCACTGCATATTGATTCTAAACGAGAACACTCTTCTCACATTCGCTTCGCCTTCCACTCCCCCCTTCCCCCCTAAATCCTAGTCTAGTACTAGAGTTGATATGAAGCAAATTTTCCTGTCAAGAAACATCATTACCCTTAAAAGTAAAACTTAGGCTGATAAGTTGCTAGATTTAAATCTAGATCTTTTCCATCCTAACATATGGATCAGAAACCTGGACACTCAGACTCAATAATACAAAAATGGAAAATAAGGATTAACAATCATCAGTGCATTTGTCTTAAAATGTGGATATTTCGCAGAAAATCAGTAGAATTAGATCAAGATCTAGCTGGACAGAATAAAATGACCAAGAAAGCTGTCTGCATGAAGCTAAATGTGACGCAACAACTGCAATCCACTATGAGATGATAGCCCGCAAACTGATATACTATCGAGGGCATCAGCAGAATCAGAGAAAGGGGTCGACTTAGTTAGACATACATACATGGAACAATAACATCAATCAAGCACTGGATGGCAAAACCATGGAATAGATGCTATATAATATATTATAGTGAGCCATGGCATGTCAACCATAAAATGTATAAATTAATAAACTTCATTATTATTACTCCCACCCAGCCGTTCCAGATTAAAACCCCGCCAAAACTTCTTTCGAAAGTGGGTTGGTAGATTCTAGTTGGGCTAGCAGTGATGATAAGATAAGGTGGGTTTGATCGGTAGCTCTAGCCCAAGATGGCCACTGACTCAATCATCACTCTAGTTTTTGAGCCCTTGTCTTGTATCTCTACACTTGCCAAAGTCAAAGTTTCAGATCGTCATAGCCCACACATGTTTTGCTTTCTCTTTGGTCATATAATACTATAGGCTATTCATATAATAATTGTATGAATAATCATTGGCACAGGCTACATTCTAAATTGGGTCGCACAGTTGGTATGTTTAACTTGTAAACTTGGTACTTGGTCGGTCTCAAAACGGCCGACCCAGGTTCAAATCCCTCTGGGGGGCATTCTGAACATGGGTTGTGTGGGCTGTTTAATTAATTGTTTAATTGTAAATATGTCTATCCACCCACTCCTTGTCCTATCAGAGACGTACATTAACGCGTATGTCCTCACTCTTAATGATCTAATTACACTCCATGTGTGTCGTTAGTGCTAGGGGTGTAAAACTCAATATTAAACTAACTAACAGTATACACCTAAATTATTGGATCCTGCAAGGTTTTTTTTCCCCTAATGATTTGTGATCAATGCTGATGTGCTTCTTATTATACACCCTAATCTAATGTCAGCTTTCCTGGTTATCTTTCCTAACACTTTTTAAATATTATGTTAATTATGATTTCAAATTAATGGCATCATGACAGCAGGGGCTAGGATTCCCCTTAAATACTGTCACTGTGGAAATCTATTCTTCTTTCTATTTGATGATCAACTGCATCATATTCATATATTTTTAAAGAATTACCGAAGTTATGACGTGGGGGCACATTTTCAATGTCCTTCCACTTAAATTGTGTGAGAATTAGTCTTAATTTAATTGCTTACTCAACAGAACTTTTGTCATTACGCTGTTTGTGTGGTCTGTCAAGCCTATGTCAGGGATGGGGGATTTTGATTCCGCAAAATGCAGATTTTTTCCTGTGGCATAGCTTTTAAAAAAGAATAGTTCATATAGTGTAGTCTGTACACAGAAATGTTTTGATTCTGTAATGTTGCCATCATAAATGCTACAGTAAAGTAGCTATAAAATATATATGTGTTTTGGTTTTGATATTTTAGAATATAAGTACATGTATAAAGGTGCAATGTAAGATTGATGCTTCTGACGTCTAGATTTCAGTTTTGAGTCCATTTATTATTTATGATATATATGGGGATTCGATGCATCTAAATTTGTCTCCATTATAATTGCCACTGAAATCAAAATGTTTTTAAAAATTAAATAGTATTTTTCTAGTGTACACATGTACAATCAAGACTTCACATATCTGTTCTCTCATATTTCAGTTTATTCATTGTTGGTACATGTATTTCGGTTAAGTGGTACATGTGATATGTGGTTCAATTTTATAACTACACATGTTTGTAATGAAGCTTGTGGATCTCTCTAGCTTTTATGATTAAAATGTAAACAAACTGAACCACTGTCATGATGATCAAGAGAAAGCAGCTGTTATTGAGTGGTTTAAAAATGATGTATTAATTTGCTGCTATACTTTAATTATAATCAGCAATGTAGAGGGCGATCAGCTCTCTTTAAAAAAAATGCTCAAATTTATAGAATAAAATTGAAAAAAATGTCCCAGTCCTAAGCCGACATTTTTATGTTCAACACACTCTTCACGTGTAGATTGCCCCGCGCGCACACTGGCCTGTTCGCATAATTGTATACAAAGGAAGTGAGCGACCTAGGCCATAGGCCTACCTTTGAAGTGAGCGCAAAAATCGGCCTAGCCTAGTGTTCGCTGACCGCCAACTCCGCGCTAACGGGTCAGTGGCACACTGTGGCGTGGCTACATTGGTTTAATAATGAGAACACAAATATATCGATTGCTCGCCGGCTTTGATTTACGCAGCTGGTAGGTTTCTTTACTGATTGATACTTGATAGGCGTTCCAACAGTTAAACATGAACTCTTGTGTAAGAAGCTAATCAACCCCTGACATGTCCTCAGATAATCGGATCCCATACGGATTAAACAAGAAGTAGGCCTACAGATAAACCTGTCTAGGCATAATCCATGCTCCCGTGAAACTAGGTCCTAGCCCAGACCCTACGTACAGACGGGACACTCGATCGGCTATTATAGCGCAGCCAACCCGAGCGCGTCCCGTGTGTACAGACATCATGCAGCGATACAATGAATAATGGGAATAGGAAAGTGTGAGAAAAAGCTCACACGTATTGGTGTTGAATGCTTTTCTGTTGTGTGTTGGGGACGCGCCGGAGGAGGCAAGTTTTTTTTTTTTTTTTTACAAAGAGGAATAGATCTAGACCGTCATGTCCATGATCGTGTCCAGTCTCATCGTTATTATTAGTCCCTGTAGGGTATCAAGCAAGATGATATCTAGTCTTGTTGACAGTTACAGCGCATATTTTGTTGTTGATGAAGTAGATTGAAGTCTTGTTGATATTGATAGCACGGTCTTGGCAGTTTCGTTGCGTTTTGCTTTGGTGTCTGTGCGTGTGTGAACAGGAGCGTGACCTCACATTTCATTGGCTCTCTGCGCAGGGGCAATGTTATCTGATTGGTGGAACGACGAGTCGCGGCGTCTTGTTGCCATGCGATAACGAGATTAGTGCTATTTTTAGTAACCGCACGTGGAAATCGGTTCCTGTCCTTGCATGCATTGGGCCATGACTTGGAATGCGGTTAAAGCGTCTCTGAGTACCTCTATGACTCGTCTGGTTTTCCTGACGCCTCGTCGCGATGTTTTAGTCTTTAGTCGTGTGTTGGTTACATTTTAGTTCCAAGTGGTTTCATCTACAATGTCACAATTGTTTAAGGAAGTCCTTCTCGGTAATTCTATTATCTTTCTACCAGTTGGATTTAGTATTTCTTCATTATTGTTATTGTGGCAGTGCGTATCGTATTGAAGTATTGTCGCTGTAGTATATTTTTCGCCCGTGTTTTCTGTGATGCAGTCTATTTTGTTTACATCTATGGCGAGTTCAGGATCCCTTGCAATCATAGTGGCTTTTCAATAGCAGTGCATCTGTGTCATGTTTTGATTGCTTGCTATTTGTTGTCATGTAAATGTTCTTTTCAAAACGTTTTTATCTAATTGTTTTTCAAAATAGTTGAAGTTGCCTCTCAATTTGTGCAGGTATTTGAAATTGTTTATTCATTGGTGTGTACAAGAGCTGGCCATTTAATTGTGTTTATAGATAAGTGAACCAATCTTTCACTGTGTTTGATCTCTGTGTTTCAGCTTTAAAGTCATCCTCTGAGAGGCCCTACGACCATGTACCAGAGCATGACTGTTGTTCAAGATCAGCTGTGAAAGCAATGCCTCAGAGAGAGTTGTTCGCCTCTGAGTACAGCAAGCCAAGAACTCGGAGCTCAGTCACTATCTGGAACCTGCCTGACAGCATCATTGTGAATATACTCAAGGGAGTCCATATACGGGATCTCTTTTCCTTTAGATCTGTAAGTAACCAACATAGAAAGCCAAAGCATGTTCACTTTATTAAAAGCAACATAACCCAATCTCTTCAATGATAGTAAAATGTACTGTACGTTTCATTTCTATATAAGGGAAGTTCTTGAATTGTACTATGTTAAAAGAAGAATCAGTCTACTCTGTTGTTTCTGTCTGATAGATTCATGAATTAAGTATGTATAATGTGTAAAGTATATAGATAGTATAAAGTATATAGACAGTATAAAGTATATTATAGATGGTATGTAATGTGTACAGACACACTTGGGATCATGCATGTGACGTGGTGTTGTATTTTTTTACCTTCTTGTTGCAGACTCACTCAAACTTCCGTGACATCATTGACAGCCACAGAATCTTGTGGACCCACTTGTCTTTCTATGAATCCTGGCCAAACGACAACAACATTCAGCATTTCATCAAGTAAGACCCGATGCTTTTTTTTCTTCTTCAGTAAGAGCAATCAGTGGCATGTTGTATCTATATTCTATACAGGCTATTATATTTTACTTGACAAATTGTTCTTCTTCGTTCTCGATGACATTCACAAATTTGTATCCCTTCTAAGTACAGTGTTATTTTCTGCATGCAAAATAGCTATGGTGTAAGTAGCACAATGGCTATCTGTTAAAAAACCCCTGTAAATCAGTGAGTAACTGATTTTTTAAATGGATAGTCTTTGCGCATAATTTTTGCACTTATATTTATTGGTTTTTCAAATATATCAGTGTGGAGTTTCTGTATTGAATTATATTGTAGTGATAGCTGATTCTCATTTCCTTGTTGTTTCTCTCCAGAGCATCGGACCTCAACAATTTCGAAGCCACCATCAAGTTGTCAGTGGCTTACCTGTACAAGGAGGGAGGTAATTGAATATTTTGTGCATTTTTTTCTGTTTGTAAACTTTGCAAAATTATGTGTTGAGGGAGGAACCAGCTTCCATGATCTTCATCACATTATTGGGTTTTAAATTGTGAATGTTATAATGTTTTTTTCAATGTTAGTGAAATATTTCACAATTGTCTTTATGTACAATGAAGTTGTGTTGACTTTGGATGTTGGAATATTTAAGGACTCAAAAAAATCATGCAACTCATTTAACTTTTAAATGCCTAATTTTCTGGTGGTTTTAAAATTATAAGTGTATTTTATTGTGATCTTTCCTATGTAGTTTCCCAAGGGGACATTGCTGTTGGTGGACAAAAGGCGGCCCAATACCTGACCAGGGCTGAAGTGCTCACCCCTAACATATTCCCTTTCTTCTGGATCTTCATCCGCCCTCCGTGGTCCCCGGATGGCTCTTGCTGCAAGGTGCAAGCCTTTCGCCACATCAAGGCCAGCGTGGATGAGGTGAGAACAGGAAACACCCGGAGGTGGAATCTTTAGGGCGTAAAGGAAGTACTTCTGTAGTGTAGACAAAACTGGGGAGTTCATCAATGCAGTAAATGAGTACACGTCATTTAGATAAGAACTAGAATCATCCCTGCTGAGAGCTATATCATTCTTATATCTGAAGTTCGTTTTTTGAGCCGAAGTCAAAGGTTTTGACCCAGTTTTCAATGCTTGTCTAGTAGTGCATACAATGTTGTTGACGTGCAGGTGCAGTTCATTGTTGATGAACAATTCATACGAATTCTACCTGAATAATACATGAGGGCAAGCTGCCAAAACAGTGTTTTATGCTGTACGTTTGATGTGTATGTCATTGTATGCCATTGTATTTGTAGTAGTACTAGTTGTAATATTTCTATTGTGCACCTTGAGCCCACAAAGTGGGGAAAGTGCGTGTTAGAAATACATTTTTTATTATTATTATTATTATTATTATTATTATTATTACTGGACTTCCCCAGACCCACGACCGAGATCTTTCCTTTGGGGTTGCTCTAACACTGAAGCTCCAGCGTCTTTCCATTTCTGGTGATTGCAAATTAGAGGAGGAAAAGTATTTCAACCTGGCTGTGGCTCAAGGCTCGGCTGCAGCCAGCTTCTTCTCTGTGCTGGACACCATTCCTGATGAGGTAATAATAATAATACATCACACATTGCGCATTTCCATTCACATGAATGCTCAATACGCATTACAAACAGTTAATACAGAATAGACAAGTCACTAAAACATATCCATGTATATATCAGGTAGTTAAACTTGAATAATAAAGAGTATAAAGTGCAACATCAACATGAGAAGGTAAAAAATGATGTAACAAGAAACACGTTAAGTGAAAGAAGTCCTAAAAGGGGCCAATTAAAAGAACACAAAAACGTAACCTTGTATAGCAAAAGGGAGAAATAGAAAAAAGCTGTACTGATTCATCATATTTGTATGTGTCAGCCTTTCATTAACATTTTGTAAAAGTTTTTTCTCAATAATTTAAATAGTTTATATGGTCTTTAAATTTAATAAATATTATTGATTTGTTTATTGTTTCAGTGTGATAAAGCTAAGGAGCTTGAGAAAATCCGCTTGTTTCGCCAAATTGCTGCCAAAGACGTATTGGAGGCCAAACTGAACCTGATGAAGTGTTACATCGGGGGCCAGTACGGAGGAATCTCACGCACTATGGCTCAAGAGTACGTCCAAGACTTCTTCCAAAGTGCCAAACCCTCGGGGATCCACAAGACATTTTCTAGTGGACACACTTCAGACATCAGGTTAGTAATGACTTAGGCAAGAGTTTCCCCATTTGCGTGGATCAATAAAACTATATGTTATCTTATTTAACTGAATACATTTTCTAGTGGACACACTTCAGACATCAGGTTAGTAATGAGTTAGACAAGAGTTTCCCCATTTGCGTGGTTCAATGAACTATATCTTCTTATCTTATTTAACTGAATACATTTTGGATGTAATAGTAATAGTGACTGTCAAAGAGGAAATGGCTAACACTACACACTATGTCCAATATGATGGAAACGAAGCAAAAGGAACTGAAAGAAAATTACGTTACCTCTCCAAAGAACAATCACAAACCCCTGGAACAATAGGGAAACACAAGCCACATAAAGCCACAAGAAGAAATCCGCAAGAAAATAATCCAACGAAGTACAAAGAAACACAGTGGATCAAACCGATCACAGTGCGGAGAGCAATCAAAAACACAACCGCTCACTAAGCGGTCACCAGAAGAAAAGTTGACAAATGAAAATCTCCCTGTTGTACATGCAAATAATTATTTTGTCTTTTAATGTTGGAGTACTACTCACTCGAGTCTGAGTGATCCAACTTACTGGAAGAAGAAGAAGAACAGGATGGATTGGTTTACTTATAAGTTTAATCTGTTCTGAAGCCTATTGATGTGAAACAAAATTATACATAACAAAAACCAACTCATTTAATTTCTGAGGCTTGATAATACTTCATGCAACCATTGCTGTACAACAAGACACTGAGATTTTTTACAATCTGTAATTCCTTCTGCTTCTTCTTCTCAATCCATCAGCCTGTTAGCACTTGCTCTTTGGCCCTTCTTGTTCAACATGGAATTTGTTATAATGATAATGATAGATAGCATTTATATATCGCTTTTCCCCGCTCAAAGCGCTTTACAGCCACTATTACCCCGATAGACCTGATGTATTCCAGAGCCTTCTCAACCTCCTGGGAGGCATACTGGTAGTGCTGCCTTGGTCGGCGCTCATAACAACACACTAACAAGATCTTTCACTGTCTGTAGTCAGGTACCCATTTTACATACAATAGTTTAATCTGTTATGTCTCTTTGTCATTCAGTCGCTACATCCTAGTGGACTGGCTTGTTGAGGTGGTGGGCATGAAGGATTTCTCTGCCCACACCTTGTACCTGGCGGTCAGCATGTTTGACCAGTACCTGCAGTGTCGGAGAGTCCAGAGGAGCCAGGTACAACTGTCGGGGGTGGCAGCCATGGTCATCAGCTCAAGGTAGGGCTCTGCGCTTTTTATTATTTCTTCATGAATTTGAAAAAGATAAATAGTCGAAGCTTTATCGGTTGCTGTTTGAAAAGTTGGTTCTGCTTGATCAGTTACCATTACCATGTTTGCTTGTGACTGTTAACCTGTTTTTTTAGTTTTAAAAAAAATGATTAACAGGTTGTATCGGTTAATATGATTGACATTTTCATTGATTCAAGAGTGCAGATGTTGTCATAACTAAAGCGCATAGGGATTTGAAGAATACATGATATGTTTTAAATTCCTCTTTGATCCGTTTTTATATTTTGCTGAAAAAGATAGCCATGTCTATTTCAGGTTTTTAGGCTTTGACATTTTGACCATCCGCGAGGCAGCATGGCTGACTGACAACAGCTATTCCTACCACGATGTCGTGCGCATGATGGGAGAATTGGTGTCGGCGCTCAAGGGGAACATCAGGGTAAGTGACAGTGACAAACTAACAGTAACAAATTATACAAACCTACAGTAACAAATACAAGTCTACAGTAACAAATACAAGTCTATATTAACAAATACAAGTCTACAGTAACAAATACAAGCCTACTATAACAAATTATACAAGCCTACTGTCCTGATATAAAGAAGAGTCTCCTCGGATTGTTATTTGGATTTATGAAATCATTATGAGCAGGATCTTCAAAATCCAAGTTTGCGTGATATGCATTTTGTGATCCTGCATTGATCATAAACATAATTGTGCATTGTCACTTATGAAATCTCCTTACACAATTTTTGATTAATGTATATTGCATAGAAGTGTTATAAGATGAATTTTTGCAAATTAAATGTAGATTTTTAATTTTAGGTAAGAAATCAATTCCTTCTTCACGACAGATTGTTTCCTCTTTGCTTTGACTTGTGTGAAGGTGTTGTGACATTTTTACATTTTTGCCATATGTCTCATGTTCTGTGTCTCTGACATTCCAGGTTGCCACCATTCAAGACTATGTGAAGGTGCTGTGACATTTGTACATTTATTTGCTTGTTTGTGTGCCATTCCAGGTTGCCACCATTCAAGACTATGTGAAGGTGCTGTGACATTTGTACATTTATTTGCTTGTTTGTGTGCCATTCCAGGTTGCCACCACTCAGGACTACGTGAAGGTGTTGTGACATTTTTGCTTGTTTGTGTGCCATTCCAGGTTGCCACCATTCAGGACTACGTGAAGGTGTTGTTGTCCATGCTGAACGAGTCTGGCTACAGTGCCATGCTGGTGGAGTACATGGCTATGCTGTGCCTGCTGCAGTCTGAGATGGGCCAGTACAGCCCTGCCGAGATCGCTGCCTCTTGTCTGCTGCTTTCACGGCTCCTGCAAAACCATGGTGAGTGAGACTTTGCTTCCCTTTCGGTTCATTGTGTCACAGCGTTAGCCTAAGGAGTCAAAGGTATGGGGTTTGATTCCTGGCCGTGCCGACTCGATTTGGATTTTAGAGTATTTTATTATTATCCACCACCAGGTGTACTCTTGGAAAATGGTACTTTGTCATGACTTTCTCACCTCACCCAGGTGTAAAATGGGTACCCGAATGGGTTTTCATGTTTGACTTTTTATTTTCACATGTCCATACAAATTGAATTAATATTGTACTTTGCATGATGAGGCAGTTTGTGCCATGATCTGTCTTGTTTGCATTTGATGACCACAATGTTTTATTTATGTCGTTTTAGCTGACCCCTGGCCATCAGTATTACAAGACTGGACTGGGTTCACCCAAGACTACCTCAGTCTATGTACCTTTCACATCCACAAGAAATGGTAAGGATATTATATTACTATATATAGTACATTCAGTATATAGTACATTCAGTATAAATATAGCACATTCAGTATAAATATAGCACATTCAGTGTTCACTGTGATTATAACATAGTTTTTATACTGTACCTCCCACATTCACAAGAAATGGTAAGGATATTGCTATATAGTACCTTCAGTGTTCACTGTGATTTTAACATGTATTATGTTTTTATACCATTTTCAATACGTTCAGATGAAAAAATGTAGACAGTTGATTATGAATGGTTCATGTACAGAGATACAGAAATTGTGTAAACAAAGATGGAAACAGAGCTTTTCTACAATGTGCTTTTGTTTGTTGTGTTTTATTCTGCTACCAGAAATTATGTATAATCGATATCTTTACATAGCAACAGTCTTTTCATGTTGTTTTATGTGCCTAAATCATAGATGGAATCAAAACAACTTATTAAATGAGAGCAATGCAGAATTTACCACAAGATTGGGCTTGTACACATTGTAATTTGTTTGTGCTTGTTTCAGTTTGCAGGAAGGATCCGAAGTGGAGTACAGGGACACCAAACTACAGGCAGTCAAAATGCGATACGCTGATGCCAACAGATACACCGTCAGTAACATTGAGGTTTGTGCAGTACTTCTGGGAGAATAAATAGTAGTCCATTTATGTAGCGCTTTTTCTCTTTGAGCGTAAAGCGCTTTACAGCATATTATTACCCCGACAGACCTGATTCATTCCAAAGCCATCTCAACCTCCTGGGAGGCATACTGGTAGTGCTGCCAGGTCGGCACATACCAACATTCTGACAATGTCTTTTACTGTATATAGCCGGGTACCCATTTTACACCTGGGCGAGGTGAGAAAGTCGTGACAAAGTACCTTTTCCTAGAGTACACCTGGTGGTGGACAAGAAAATACTCTCAAATCCAAATCGAGTCGGCACGGCTGGGGATCGAACGAGTGAAAGTTCTCAAATAACTCTAGATCTAGTAGTGATGATGATAAGATTGTTACAAGATTGCTTGGCACTTTGTTCTTGCAGCTTTGGGCCCACCAGATGTCAAATGTAGCCAAGTCTAATTTTGATAAGCAGACTGGATGTCAAAGCTACATGAAAAATGGTTAATGAAGGTTTGCTATCAGATGCACATTTGTTTTAGTGTCTTTTGTCAAGTTGACACAGCATGGATTTGTATGTGTGTGTGTACATAATATGAATATTTTAATAATATAATGTGTTTTTTCTTATTTAGATAATATGTACATAGTTTTATGTTCAGCCTGCAAGCGAAAATGTACATGTATTTTAATATTTTTAGACTGATTTTTATATTCAAATGTAAAGTGTTTTGGAATATTGTTTATGGAAAACACTCAAATAAAGTTGTTATTATTATTATTATTATTGTGTTTTTTTTTACACCAATCTTTGTTCCTTTCCTTCAGGTCATTGGCCACAAAGAGTTGTGTAGACGCCTGGGTGTGACCCGCTTGTTCAGCAGTGGCAATCGCACCAAGGCCATCCGCTTCCGTAACTGTGCAGAGCTCATCCTGTCTCCCCGCCGGGGCCAGTCTCGTGGTGAGGCCTTGGGCTACAGCCAGGCCGACCTGATGGACAGACAGAACGCCGCCACACCCACGGTGGAGAACAGCATGTCCTTAGACGAGAGTGTCAGCGGCTACGACGGAGACCTGGAGGAGGACATGGAAGGTTCGGATTGTTGCCTTATCTTTCTGTTCCCAGAATCGGTTGAACATAAAAATACAATAAAATGACCGAATAAACACAGTACACATACAGCAAACAGCTGTTGTCCTTCGAATTTTCTGTGGTGTCTTAGAAAACCTCGAAGGGTGTACAGCGTTAGAAATAATCTTTTTTCAAGTTATTATTGTTTCCAATCTGTTGATAGTTGTAGGCCTAAATGAGAGTGGAAAGATGGTTGAATGGGGGGGGGGGGGGTCTAGAAATGGCAAGCAAACTCTTCATCACCTGCTGTTTGTAGAACGGGGAAACCCAGCTAGTCATAGATATTTTTTTGTGTTTTTATAAAGACGTAAGTTACTTAAGTCTCTGCGATTTGACATTTGACACTTTCTTATGAACTTTGCAATATATGTATATATCATCATCATCAGAGATATTTTGGTGTGCTTTTGTGCAAAACTGTGATATGTCATGTGCCTGTATTTTATATAAAGTGTTAACCACGTTTTGTTTGTCAATGTAATGTGTTTTTATGTACAACACCAAAGAGTAGAGTAGTCGGAGTAGAGGTGAAATCAATTTGTCTACTTTGAAATTAAATACCATCATGTGAGATGTATGTATGTTTCTTTGTGGAAGGTATTATAATAATAGTAAGTGTGTGGGCTCAAGGCTCACAATAGAAATATTACAGCTAGTACTAATACAAATACAATGACATACACATCAAACTTACAGCACAAAACTTATTAAATCAAACTACTATAAATATAAAACCAAGACAAAAAAACTATAACATTCTCATCTCTTCATCATAGTTTTGTTTGTCTTGCATTCCAGATTCCTTCAGTGACCGTTCGGACATCCTGTACGAGCTCAACGAGGAGTCCGACCTGTCCCACCTGGCCGACACCTCCGGTGAGGAGGGCCGAGACGACACCCACCTCCAGTGCTGCCAGGGCACCATCGCCTGTCTGTCCAGCATGTGCCGCTCTCGCAATAACGTCACCTGCCCTTCCACCTCTACCTCACCCACCTCCTGCATGTGCAACAGCTCCCAGGAGGAGAATCACGCCGAAGACAGCAACCCCGGCTTGTCTCCATCCGTTGGCTCAGATTCCACGCAAAACGTCCGCTTCTGTATTCCTAGTGGAAGCATTCAGGTTGTTCGTAAAAGCGCCCGTAAAGGGAAATTGTCAGGGGAGAAGCCGTCCTGTGAGAGCTGTGTCCCTGGAGAGGGTCCCGAGTGTGTGCAGTGTGACAGGTCCACAGACTCCAGCCCCCCGTGTGGCTCACAGCAGCGGCCAATGAGCTGGGAGTTGTCTAGTCCCGTCCCAGGCGCCCAGATGTCGGAGGCCACGGCCGTCACCCACACTCCCAGCAGCTCCTCCACCTACATCCTGAGGGGCAGCAGCATCCATCACCGCCTCACCCCGTCTCCCCAGTGCCAAGACCAGAAATGCTCAACATCCAAGAGTTCCCTTGTTTACAACTTTACCTCGTCGTCTCTCTCTCCGTCCACCGGCTCTTTGAGCAGTATCAGAATCATGCCAGATAGGAATGCCAACACCGAGGGGCATCCTGCCAATGACAGGCCGACGTTCTCCTCCAGTGAGGCGAGCTCCAGTCACTGTGACAATGGTGACCAGCTGCCCAGGTCCCTCAGGTCACAGTTAGTGACAGATTCCGTGCTGAACCAGGGATTTATTGTGAAGGGAAAGTTCAAGGGCTTCAAGAAAGCTCGCTTTGACCCACTTCTACCACTGACCGACACAGAAAACCTGCCGGCACAAACTGACGATACTGGTGAGGAAGTGTTGGACATGAAGAAAAGGAGAAAAGGAAGTGTGAAATCTTCTTAGCTCTGTTTTTAGCCATGTTTTTGTGCCATTGTTTGAGCCTCCCCTTGTTTTACCTCATTCCTGCCCTAACTGCCAGGTATTACGGCAGTTGGTAGTATTTATTTATTTAGGAAATGTTCTCTCAGTTATTTATGTAGATAACATTCTGTTTGAGTGCTTTTGCTGCTGTTGTTCAATATTGCAGTCTTCGATGAGTGAGAAATTATGAAGTCCAAGGCGAATGATGTTAGAGTGAGATGTTGTTTTTGTTAAATTTTTGGTGCAAATTGTATTATCATAGCATAGCTGCCAACCGTTCTGTCTGTCCGGATTTAGTTCGTATAATTGGCTATCTGAATTCGAATTCTCTCTTCTACATTAGCCTATGCCTGTTATAGATCTAGAGTATCTAGACTCAAGAGTTTGGATAAGATTCTTCATTTCCTGGATTCAGTGTTGTTGTAGATCTAGACTAGACCTAGATTTATACGATACAATGCCTTCATTGTTTTAGTTGGTGGATCTCTAGAATCTAAAAATAGAGTAGAGTCCAGGCTTATAAATCTTGTAGGCCTAAACTTGTTGAGATTCTCTATCTTTAAGCGCTTGGAGCTTTCCAGTAGAGCGTGGAAAAGCGCTATATAAATGCTATCTATTATTATTATTATAGTCTATAGTGGGTCTACTATTTGGCTTTCATGTATTTGTGATATAGACAATTTTGTATGCCAGTGGATATAATAGTAGTAGTTCTAATTGGGGTAGAACTAGAACAGTAGTTGTACAATATAATTGTTGTGCGTGTTTGTTTCAACCTGTTCATCTAGTCTAGAATCCAGTTCTTTTTTTTATGGCTTAGTGTACCCTCGATGGGGTGTTTCTTATTTTTATTTTAAAGGTTGGCAGCGATGTCATAGCGACTACCTCAAGTACATTCTTTGTCATGATCTCTATTCCTACTACATAGTTAAATATCCCAGTGGTGTGTCCCATGTAAAGTGTAAACTGCTATCTACATCTTGTACATGTGTTCTTAGATCCTTCCTCTTCTCATACCTTCACAACTTGCATTGCAAGAATATTGCCTCAGCTTTTTTTCTTTAAAAATTGCTGCCTTTTCAATTTGCCATCATGAAACTTACCCTTTACGTTTTTCTTTTCCACTTGCCAAAAAGAACAGCTCTGAAAGGCTTCTCTGTTTTTGTGTTGCAATACTACTGTAGGCAGGGCTACAAATGGTGCCATTCTCTTTGTTCTATGACTGAAGTGTTCAGTGATACTTCCCTGTCTATAATAACTGACATCTGTCTGTCTTCCTCTGTCTGTATTTCATCTGTCTGTCCTCCCACTGTCTGTCTCCCACTGTCTGTCTCATCTGTCTGTATCTCATCTGTCTGTACTCCCACTGTCTGTCTCATCTGTCTGTACTCCCACTGTCTGTATCTCATCTGTCTGTCT
>JAUELK010261190.1:0-14144 GCA_031471215.1 Gastropteron pacificum | reverse complement strand
AAAAACCCCCCCCCCCCCCCCCCCCCCCCTTATTAATGTTTTATTAATTTCAGAGACATTGTCCAACCCCCCATTTATTCCGTCCTATTGAAGATGGATGTTAAATCATAGGTCGCACCTCATATGACCAAATGTGTCACCATGGGTGAAAACCTCAAACTCACTGAATGTATGTTCATTGTGTTATAGCTTACTCCTCATCAATCGTGGCACAATCCTGAAGATCTGCGACTTTGGCACAGCATGTGACATCCAGACACATATGACAAATAACAAAGGAAGTGCTGCATGGATGGCTCCGGAGGTCTTTGAAGGTGAGTATCCGTCTATCTTACACCAGGAAAGAGCTGACAAAGATAGCACAGGAGAGAGCCTATACCCTGATAGGGGTGACAGGCATTGATGATGATGATCCATCTATCTCTATTGCATGGGGGAAACTTCGCTGGCATAATTCAACCTCTCTCTCTATGTATCAGCCAGTCCTCTTGCAGGACATTGCCTCTTGAACACTCCTGCGATACAACACTCTGTCTTTTGCTATTCTGCCTGCTTCTGTAGTTGTTGTTCGACCGGATTGGGACAATTCTGAAATGTTGCTAGCTGGGTGTGCATCACCCATAACTATTGCTCTGCTCAAAGACTTTGTGATGCACCAAAGATAGATCACCCATGGTGGATTCTGACGCTATATTCATCTTATTATTTTTTATTATTTCACTTCCACATTTCTTAGATTTCTCTGATCAGCTGACCACGTGTCACACATGGGTAAGATTTTCAGAGTGGAAGAATTAACTCCTGTTTTAACATATTTATTTATTTATTGAATTATTTATTTATTCATTTATGTAATTTATTTATTTATTTATTTGTTTCTCATTCATTCACACATTTCCTCAATAGAGCTCAATGCGGTACAATTGAATACACTAAAAAATGCATATATATATAAACTTTTTTTTTTAAAACATGATATAGTACAGTACAAAGAATATTTAACTGTCACTTTTTAAAAAGTGCCTAAAAACTCATCTCTTCAATTTATCTAACAAATTATCATGCTTCTATTGGATATTTATGTAATGTATATTTATGTGTTATCACCATGCTTGTGTTTTCAGAGCCGACTGAGGGATGGGCACTCTATAATATGAGTGATCCTTATTATTATTATTATTATCTGAAAACATGTTGTGGTTGTCGTCAGGTTCCAACTACAGTGAGAAGTGCGATGTGTTCAGCTGGGGCATCATTCTCTGGGAGGTTCTCACGCGTCGCAAACCATTTGATGAGGTTGGGGGCCCAGCCTTCCGCATCATGTGGGCCGTACACAAAGGTTTGACGCCTTGTCATATTTCTTTTCACCCCATGCTATTATGAGAGAAATGTGTATGCAGATGTGTGCCACCATGGTTGTTTGTTTGTGAATGTATTCAGAACATTGTGAAACCAATTTACCCTCATCGGATAATAAAGAATCATCTCATCTTATACTTGGCAGTTTTGCTGATTTCTTCTTCATCTTCTATCTTTGATCTCACTTTTTCATTTCTTTTCAAAGGCAATCTCCTTTTTAAACATCAAAAAATAAAAATGAAACAGGCCTTCAATTCTAAGAAGAAAGATTATTACATGTTATTTATATACTCCTATGTATACTGTTAGACTGCTAGGCTCAGTCTTTAACCTGACATAAGGCTAAAACTGACTTGGTGGTTCAGTATCGACAAGTCATCATGTTTCATTATCTGAAGTGTTGCCAGTCGTCTGGAAATGAAAGTGTGCCAGCTCAGAGTTGGTGTTCACTTTGAGTGTTTTTTCAGCACCTAGTCTTCTCGCAGTTTGAAATTTCAAAACTAAAACCCTATCATAACCCCCTCGTTCCTTTTGACTCGTGAGGCCAACGTTCTGACCACTTGATCACCAGATCACAGGACATGTATAGGTTTGAGATTTATTTTTCTCTTAAAGATACATGAATTTGTTATTTATGATGCCTCTAATTTGTCTTGTTTTTCCAGGTCAAAGGCCGCCTTTGATACAGAATCTACCCAAACCTCTGGAGGTGGTCATGACTCGGTAGGTTTGTCTCTGTACATCTTATCATACGTCAATATGTCATTATAATAATAATAAATGTATTTATAATGCGCACTTTCCCTGCTGTGTGGGCTCAAGGCGCTCAATAGTAATATCACAGCTACAATGGCATACAATGTCACAGGTCAGCCTCATCGGTGTCAATGTTAGCTGCCACAATGGATGTCCTCACAATCCTTCTCCATTTGTCTCAGTCTTGTCTTTTCCTGATTATTTGACTGATCTTAAGTTGCCATCATTATGTAGTGAGTGATTAACTTGTTTTTGCTGGTCACCCTTTTATAGGTTAGATGCCAGCTCAAACGAGTTGACTTCAGCGAAAAGTGCTATATAAAAGCCATCTTCACTTTTTAACACTCACCAATTTGAAACGTGTTGTCTTTGCTCCCTCAGTTGTTGGTCAGGGAACCCCTCTGAGCGTCCAGCCATGGCAGAAGTCAGCCGTGTCATGGGACACATGTATCGGGTAAGTACCAATAATAATAATTTATTACATTTCTTGTGCACATTTCCAGGTGTAAAATATATACTCAATGCGCATTACATAATGATAAGGCAACACAAATCATAGGGAAATGTGAGCCAATAAAATACTCACACACACACACACACACACACACACACACACACTCTCTCTCTCACACACACACACAAGTACTGGATGCACAGTGATCGAACAATGAACACACGTTTGGGCTCCAAGCGGGGAAACCAAGGGGCGATCCCCTCTGGGGGCATTCTAGACATAGGTCATGTGGACAGTGTATATGTTAGTCCACCCCCGTCGTATCGGAGATGGACAATAAAACATAGGTGTTATAGGAGGACACATGTATCGGGTAGATACTGGGTGCACACTGGTCGAACAATGAACATCCTTAACACCTTTGGTCTCCATGTGGGGCAACCCAGGTTGTGTGGATAGTTTATATGTTAGTCCACCCCCGCTGCATCAGAGCCGGACAATGAAACATAGGTGTCATACGACCTATGTATCGTGTAAGTACTGGTTCAAAACATGTCGGCGGGCCACACATTGGCAAAACGCATTAACTCATCCAGTGTAGAGGCAGGCTTTGTATCCTTTTATGTGAGGGATTGTTGAAATGGATTTTGAGAGCATTTTTAATTTTATACTGCTAGACACCCTGTCATGTTGGAGATGGAGGTTGATATTACTTTGACCACGTCTCTTGCATTACCAGACTATTTGATTATATAACTGTCCACCCCCGTCCTATAAGAGACTGAAATGAAAACATAGGTCCACCTCTTATATGATAAGATCATTGTGTCGCTAGAGGGGTAAAACTCAAACTCAGACTTCACAAAACAACATGTTCATGTATTCTCTCTCTGTGTGTTCAGTTTTTCCCAGGTGGGGACGAGCCCCTTGTCATCATGCAAGGCAGCGAGGCTGATGAGGACGACTTCAGTGAGTTTGGATGTACGTACTGGGCACCTTTTTCTTTTTTCTTATGATTTGATAGATAAGGAAGAGGAAGAAGAACGTTGGCACCTTTTTCAGGCGGAGGAGGAAGAAGAAGAGGAGGAGGGGGAGAAGAAGATGCGAGGGTACTGTTTTCTTTCATTTGTGCACTTTGATGCTTGGTGTTTTAACTTTTGTTTCACTCCAGCAGAGATGCATTTGATAGACAATGAAGAAGAAGAAAAGGAGAAGAAGAAGAAGAGAAGGAGAAGAAGAAAAAGAAGAGGCGGAGTAGGAAGAGGAGAAGAAGAGGGTACACTTTTCTTTCATTTGTGCCCTTTGATGTTTGGTGTTTTGACTTTTGTTTTACTCCAGCAGAGATGCAAAATAACTTTGTCAAATTAAAAATCACAAGAAAAAAGTATTGAAAAAGGGCAATCTACAAAAAAAAACCCCCACATAATAGGAGGGCCTCGCTAGAATTTCTCTTCTTTTTGTTTGTTTGTTTGATGTATATATATATATATATATATATATATTGTTTTTCTGTAAAGTCATGCTACCTATTATGTTAGTCATTTTTTTTCTTTTCTATTATGGTTGATATGGCTGTCCATCCCTGTCCCATTGGAGACGTTTAAACGAAGCCCCCCCCCCCCTCTCTCCTATGATCTAAGTGTTGTTAGGGGTGAAATAATATGCTGAAAGCGCTTTGAGCTCAAAGAGGAAAAGCGCTATATAAATCGGCTATTATATGTATTATATAAATTACGTGAAACATAGAAGAAGAAACTCAAACAAGATTTTAAAAAAATCATAACAGAGAAAACGTTAAAGTAACTGAGAGGGACACTATCAAAGTTTGCCAATGGAAGACATTAAGTATAATATGTTTTGTTCATTCATTCCGCAATTTTTTTTAAAAACAGAGTGTTTGCCCTTGTGTTTCAGTCGACTCTTCCATCCGCTTTGGCTCGTCGGCCAATGACGCTGGCTTCACGGCGTCCAGTGTGATGACGGGAGAGTCTCGAGTGAGCACCATCAGCGGAACCCTGCGCTACAACCACGACATGAGACCTGTCGCCCCGCCCGCCGCCCCTGTCCTTGTGGAGGTAGACATTAAGATAAGATCAAACTTTATTATCTATATTGTGCAAGTTCTTAAAATACAATGTAAAGCGCTTTAGGCCCATTTTGTGGGGATAAAGGCTATATAAATGATGTTATTATTATTATTAATATAAAATATTGTCATTTCCTACATGACTTGCTTCACTTCTTTTTCTTCTTCCGGTGTCATCTCTGTTTCAGAGGTCATTCATTAATACACTTGATAATGCATGTCCATGCTTAGGTGCATTCCTCTACCATAGTTCATATTTCTTCAAATATTTTTACTGGCCAGGCAAAAACGCCTACTTGGAGCTTCGAGCACATATCTAAGTGTAAAGATATGCTGTAAAGCGCTTTGTGCTCATGCGATAAAAAGCGATATATAAATCGGCTATATTTAATAATAATAATAAAGTTTATTTCTATAGAGCCTATCCAAAAAGCTCTAGGCGCTTTACAAAAAAAAATACACAGGCACAAGTGCAACATAACATACACATGATCGATCATGATGTATACAATGAGTTACAATAACAAATTGACAGCAGTGACTAAAATAGATATTCCTTAAAAACGTATGTTTTAAGCTCCTTTTTGAAATGGTATTGTGGTACTTTATTATATGATAAATTATCATTGCTATTACAAAAAAACAAGACCATCAACTTTTTAAGGAATTTATCATATCGGCGAGATCTGGACATTTTATAAGCTGACGGGCAAGAACAGAACGTTTTAAAAGATCTTTTATTCCAGCAACCTCCAGGAAATTCTCCCAGTCTAAACACAAATGTGTTTGTCCACTTATTGAGAAATTAAGTCTCCAGCACCATGTCCAAACATTATTTAAATGAGTGATATTGTACTGCCATGCATTATGTTTCGTTTATGTTGATCTAGTCCAACACGTGTGGTAGTATTCATACTCCTTTACATGTACTATGTTTATTGTATTGCTAACAGCTCATACCAGATTTCCATGATTGGATCAATAAAGTGTATCTTATCTTATCTTATCTTATCATATCTTATCTGACCTCCCCAGGACAAGAAACCTCGTGGCCAGATGAGTGCCCCGCCAAGTCTTGCCGCCAGCCGAGAGAATCTCCACGACATGAGAGGGTCACGGTCGGCCACGCCTGTCGATATGGGGGTCAAGCGGAACTCTGCGGACAATGTCAAGTTGGACGAGCTTGACCTCTCGGGTCACGTCCCGACTCCGCCCCCACCCCGAGGTAAGTCCGGACATTCTCATCCTCAGCCAGTCTCTACAGTCCAGCTACGTATATGCTATAAAGCGCCTTGAGAAAAAAGCGCTATACAAATCGGCTATCATTCTATTATAGCATAGTCCAGACAAGTGCTTTGAGACTGTTGCATCAGGAAAAAGCGCTATATAAATGACTTCCTTAAGCCTTGTAGGGCATAGGCCATTAACAGTGATGGACCTCCATCGTTTCCGGTCCTGGACGCTATATAAATGAAGGGTATTATTATTATTATTAAAGGAATGTACTTGCAGATGGTCTCCAGAGTTGAGAGAGAGAGAACCTCAAACAGCTTTTCTCCTGCAGATAATCCCAGATGCTATGTTATGCCCATAACTAAATTGCTGCTTCAAGCTCCAAGGCAAATGGTTGGCTTTCATCGAGTCAAAACTGTATTCTATTGTATTCAGCTTCAAGCCACTTCTGTTATTTAAACCAGTTTCCTTTAAAAAGCAACTAATCTACTATTTAAACTAGTTTCCTTAAAGAGCAACTAATCTATTATTTAAACAAGTTTCCTTTAAAAAGCAAGTAATCTATTTCAGAGACGCTTCGCACTTAAGTCTACGCTTATTTTGAATGCTCGGTTGAAAAAATGTCACTGTCCCTTGTTTGACGTAGTCTTCTTTTAAGAAAAAAATGAAAGAGAGAGATATAGCTTTAGCAAGATATGCCATTGACAAGTGAAGCAAGGCCGATTTCTTTGAAACAGTTTTTCATCAAGCTCAGCAAGTCCCCCCGTAACCCCCCTCCCCTCCCCTCCTCCTCCTTACATGCTAATGTATGAATTGGCTGCACACCCAATCCTAGACCTGCATCTAATAGGTGTTGAGTTGTCTTCAGCCCTGCTGCCCCTAACGACAATAACCCCTTCGGCCCTTCTCATCTCAATCATTTGATTGCTTCATGTGATAAGACTTGAATTTGTCATAATAACATAGTAATAATAAAATAATAATAATAGGCAACAACCTAAAGTTTGATCAAACAAATTCTATGATAGCCGAAATGCTAGAGTTAGAGAGGTAGACTTGTAGACTCTGAACTGTTTATGCCTACCGAGGTATTCATTATTCATTTAGCATTCACACATTTCCTCAACAGAGCTCAATGCGGTACAATTGAATATATAAAACACGCATATAAAACAGTTGTTCTTAAAAACGTGATACAGAACCACTCTATACATAGGATAAAAGTCATTCATTTATAGAACACATAGAACATTTGATACGGTAGACATTCTCTAAACTGTTTATACTACGGCTATTGGAATGAATTGTCTGTCTAATCAACCAGTCCTGACCTCAGTTCTTATCTGTTCTATCTACACAATGATGTTGCAGTCCTGACTACTACGTTGTTCTGTCTGTCATATTGCGGCCTGCTTTACGTGTGTCTCCAGCATGAAACTGCCTGCTGTGCGTGCCTATGCTCTCTTCTTCGTATACTACGTGTTTGTTTTAACAGGACCAGGTGCAACTTGCAATGTCAATTTGTAATTGAACAGTTTACTCTGTCCTCACAGTAACAAAAAGGGGACTAGAAATTAGAAAACAACATCAACAACAAACCTATTCTCTCTTTAAGCCTAATTCAGGGATCAAAAGTCAGAACTACGTGTTTGTTTTAACAAGACCAGGTGCAACTTGCAATGTAAATTTGTAATGCTCCACACTCAAATTGAACAGTTAACTCTGTCCTCACAGTAACAGAAAGGGGACTAGAAATTAGAAAACAACATCAATAGCAAACCTATTCTCTCTTTAAGCCTAATTCAGGGATCAAAAGTCAGAACTACGTGTTTGTTTTAACAGGACCGGGTGCAACTTGCAATGTACATTTGTAATGCTCCACACTCAAATTGAACAGTTTACTCTGTCCTCATAGTAAAAATAGGGACTAGAAAACAACAACAACAACTGTGTCCTCAATTCTCTCTTTAAGCCTAATTCAGGGATCAAAACTCAGAGCTATATTGAACCTCTATGTGTCCAGACATTACAAAGAGAAATTGTCAAGCTATAGACATGGGGTTTTGTCTGGGAATCGCCAAATTAATCAGCTTTGCTACAATGATATGAGTTTTTTTTTTCGTCAAGATTTAAAATAAGATGAAGTCAGATTCCTTCTCACTCGTGTTCAGAATATGAGGAGCGTTCTTGATCCTAAATCACTTTTAATGTGTATGGCGCTTCGAGCCCATTGAAATTGGGATTCAGCGCATAACAAATAATCTTCGTTATTATTATTATTATTATTATTAAAAACAGTTTGAATTGTTGCCAGTCGCAGCAAAGAGACCATGGACAAGTATTTTAAAGTCACCAACATTGCTGTAAAGCTCATAGAGTTTTCTGCACAGCGCAGGAATGTGCGAATTATAGATAGATTCAGCTACTATGAAGAACATATGAAATCGATTTGCTACGAGGGGCGTGTGTTATTTTATTTTACAGACTTCAAATATTTGTGTTCCAATGTGATTATCTTTTTTGTGTATGTGTTTGTTTGTTGCCTTTGTGACACCCTGCATAAGTGAACTCACACACTTGTTTTATTGATTCTCAAACTTTATTTATATATTGGTACAATGTTTTCAAATCATGTTTTTTATCATTCACATTTCTGTCCTTTAATATCTCAATGTTATTTGTTTTCGCCTCTTATTCTTATGATTGTGACTTTTTAAATATCTTTTGTGATGTACAGTGTGTGTCAGTATACATGTTACTAGTGTTGGGCCTTAATCAATATCGGGTACTCATCGATACTGGTTTTCTTAGTCGATACCGAATACTGAGGAGCCTCTTAGTCGATATTGATCGACACTTTTTGAAACAAATTTTAAAAAAGAAGATGCACAACAAAAAAGAAAAAACAAATCATAACATAACACAACACAACAAAAAGAAATCTCAATGAAACGCCTAACTGCATTGGTTGGGCACTGTGACCGTTGACAGCCTGCCTGCAGAAAAAGGGATATTTGTAGCTTTACGTGATGTCATATCAATATCGACTATCGATCGATATTCGGGTGCCGGTACCCGATACTACCTGATACTGACCAGTATCGACTAACGCCCATCACTAGTGTGTCAGTATACATTTTACTCAGAAGGCCAGTTCCAAACCCCTTCTATCATCTGCTAAATATCACCTTTTTTTTTTTTTTGTTGTTGTTTTTTCCTTCACCGCATCACTCTATCCTTCCTTTTCCACACTTGCCGACGTTTCCAGTTAGGGGTCATAGGCGCTCGGGGTCACAGGGCACGACCCCTGCCTACGTGTTGGCATCGGTGGCCGAGGCAGCATCCCCCGTACCCCCCCCAGTCGGTAAGTCGGCCAGGAAGTTCTTGCGCCTTGGTATTTTTGGGTGATATGCCAGGGTGGCATTTCTCTCATTTCTCTTTTCTAGGTTAATTTTTGTTGGTGTTGTTTCCCTTTTATTTTTCTCTCCCTTTTTTAAAAATATTTTTGGAATCTTTTTTATCTTTTCTTGATTTATTCATTTTTGTTGAGATTTGCCATTCTTTTTTGTTTGTATCATTTTTTTGGACTACCTTTCAAGGTTGTGAGTTTATTTTCTTCAGTCTCGTTCGTATCTTGAGAATTGTGATGAGTCATGAGCAGTTTAGAAGGTTTTTTTTTTTTTAGCTTTAGTTACCCAGAGTATGGACCCGCCACACCTTGTCTTAAGTATTAGAGTTACCAGTAAGAACAAGAAGAAAAGAAATAGAAGTCAAAGTGGAAGAATTTTCTTAACTATAAAAGACATGTAGTAAAGATATTAATTTGAATTTGTTAAAACTAGCTTTCAATAGCCTTCAGTTCTACTCAAGTCTGAGTGATCCAACTTACTGGAAGAAGAAGAAGAAGTTCATTGACTGAATTTCATAAATATTTTGTTATTTCCAAATAGGAGTAGGGAGAGGCATGTCAAGTACTGTTTCAGTTTCATTTTATTAGATTGTTCCTTCTAACTCTAGCACGCTGGTAGATCTAGACTGCAAGCTATGGAGTGGACTTTTTATTATTCTCTCTCAATCCTCTATGGACCCCCCAACCAGCTCAAACAGCCCTACAAGTTCAATAGACTGGCATTGACAGACAAGAGTGAATAACTTCACGGCAGGGAATAGCAACAATAGCAACAACAACAACTTTATCTCTTGTGAAGACTTGTCAAATTCAGTTCTCACTTCAATAAAAATAACAATGGTAATAATGATAATAATAACATCACTTATATAGCGCTTTATCCCCACAAAGTGGGCCCAGAGCGCTTTACAGCATATTATTACCCCGACAGACCTATTTCATTCCAAAGCCATCTCAACCTCCTGGGAGGCATACTGGTATAATAATAATAATAATAATAATAATAATAATAATGATGACTATGATTATTTGTAAAGATTTGTCCAATTTTTTATTTCTCACTTCAATCCAAATCTGCGAGATAAAAGATGATTCCTCTTGGGTTATAAATAAATGAAGTCTCTTATTTAAAATCTGAAGGGAATAATGTTAGACATCAAGAAACTTGGCCATTTTTTACTGTAGGGGTCGAAAGGCTGAGTCGCACATTTTAATCATTTTAGTCTGAGTGATCTCATCTTACTGGAAGAAGAAGAAGAAGAACTTTCCAATAGCAATAAGAATCAAACTCTTTTGGGGGGTTTTCATCATCCTGTTTCCTTCACCAATGCATCTTTCTTTCATTCATTCACCCACTATTTGTCACACAGTGTACCTGTTTAAATCTACACTACTTGTGTGAATGTTTGGAAGCACAGTTCAATGTTGTATGGACTCTAAGGTATCAAATAAACGTTCCCCATTCCTTATTCCCCCCCCCCCCAACCTTTTTTAACCGAAAGTACGTTTTTCCGTCTCAATACAGCCGAAATTGAGGACTGCAGCAATTAAGAAGCCAGCAGGTACCAACCAGAGAGTGGAGAGTAGACCCCTTACCAAGCTGCGACGTAATCCCCCCTTCCCGTTTATTTATTCCAGAGACATTGTCCTGAGCCCACGTTTATTTCAACCCCCCCTGTTTATTTGATACCTTGGAGTACAAATCAATGTTTTATGTTCAATGTGTATAATGTCACTGACTCAGCCCTTTAGACTTTACACACCTCAGCATCTTTATGACTCTTGCATGTGTGAGCAGCATAAACAGCATCATGCTCATTGCTTGCTCTTTGAATAATGTCTCCTTTGAAATAATGCATATGTATAACATTGTACAAATAATATATATATATATTATTAATTGCATTGACATGTTGTATTTTTTGTGTATACACTCTAACTGTAAAACTTTTTCATTTGTAGAGTTAACATGCCTTGATTCATTACTACCAGCCTGAGCAACTTTGTATCCTAAATTTAATTTTTGTTTCTTCCTTTTTTAATTAATTGATTCATTATTATTAATTTCTTCTATCTACTGTGTATTAATTTCTTCAATTTACTGTGTATTAATTTCTTCAATTTACTGTGTGTTCATTTCTTCAATTTACTGTGCATTCATTTCTTCAATTTACTGTGTATTAATTTCTTCAATTTACTGTGTATTAATTTCTTCAATTTACTGTGTGTTAATTTCTTCAATTTACTGTGTATTAATTTATTTATTCTTTTACTGTTTACAAATCTGTCTTCACCTTCCGAATCTGGCATGGGACTCAGTCTGTGTGGTGATTATTTCATTTTAGACGTCTGCTTCTGGATCTTTTAATTTGATTTTTTAAATTATTATTATTTATTTCAGCATAAATTTGTAATACATGTACACTGTTTACTGACTGGGAGAAGTTTCAGCTTAAATCTTACGTAAAACAAAGTACACATGTAGTGATGTTTATGTATATTTGATTTTATACATATTGATGTAACGTCTCGAGTCTGTTTGCTTTCAAGAAAAGACTATAATGCGAAATAAATAAATGAATATAAAATGTTTCGAAAAAAAAGGGGAAAAAATTGCCTTAGGAAGCATGATTTCAACTGGACAAGAAAGCGTTTAGAAATTTATCTTCCGAAACTCTTGTTTTTATAGATTATAAATGACACACAGGGATAGATAGATGGGTACAAAGAGTTACATAAGAAAATGATCCAAAAACAGGCTTTTTTCTTTCTTTTTTAAATAATTGGTTTCTTTAAATATTTCTTTTTCTCTCTCACCACCGCTCTTCTTTTCTCTCCTGCCTTTCTTTTTTTTTTCCAATGTTAATGAATTCATTTTTTAAATCTTTCGGCATTCATTTTGTTTCCTTTTTAAAATTTTCAATCTCTTTTCTAAATCTTCCATTTGTTCTCCTCTCACCACCATGCTTCCTTTTCTTCTTGGTTGCCATGCCAACAGTACTGCCTCAAGTCTGTGTCCTCCAAACCCTCTCTATCTGCTGCTGCGTTGTGTAGTGTTTGGCTGCGTTGTGGCACTGTGCACCTGTAAGTCCATGTTGTATCGATGTAGCAGCAAGTCTGTCTTGTATCACACCGCAGGCCCCCGAACATGTCGCTCCGGCTCTGTGGATGACCTCTTGAACCCTGCACCCTCCTTCCCCACCCCCCAAATTGTTGTCACCCCATCCCACTTGACCGCAGGTAGTGTGCACGATTTTTCTCTCTCTCTCTTTCTTTCTCTCTCGGCTTACTACATATTGTTTACCATCATCACCCTATATGTCTATGTTTATATTTCTACAGGCTATGGTAGTGCACACAATTTGTTCTATACATCTCTCTCTCTCTCACTCTCTCTCTTCTCTCGGCTTACTACAATATTGTGTACTATCATCACACTATCTGTCTATCTCTATTAGTTTCATTCGAGAGTCGGACACTGCCAAAGCCTATCTATGATGACCACTCAACGGACTTAGCAAAACCACCTGAGCTTTAAACAAACAAAAACAAAAAAAACAGTGACAAACTTAAGATCAACCTTGGGACATCTGTTAGACAAGATACTTATAAGGGTAATTAGTTTATGCTGAATACTGGTGTTTATTCAATTTTGTTTCTTTTTATGATGTCCACCTTCAGATGTGTGTTGTGCTGCGGTGGACACTATAGTATAAGCACAGCACACTTTTAGAAGCTACCTTTAGTAGACCTGCCATCTTTATTTGTATCATTGCTCTTATTTATTATTAGATTCTTTATCATGAATGCCTTTTTTGTTGTTGTATATAATTTTTTTCTTACTGTCTGCCTCCAAACCTGATATCTTCTTCTATGTGTGTGTGTGTGTGTGTGTGTGTGTGTGTGTGTGTGTCATTTCAAGTTTTACTAAATAACTGGTGCTTATGTATATGAGACATGTAGTTAATGAGAGTGACCATCTAAACCAATAATGCCCCGCCTCCCCTTCCCTCCCCTCCCCTCCCCCACAATTAATCAACTCCAGTGTCTACTACTATAAATCCTCAACTAACCAGCAGCTTCCCCAAACAAATTATTTATCTGTGTGTTAATTAATA
Source organism: Gastropteron pacificum (assembly GCA_031471215.1). Classification (NCBI taxonomy): domain Eukaryota; kingdom Metazoa; phylum Mollusca; class Gastropoda; order Cephalaspidea; family Gastropteridae; genus Gastropteron; species Gastropteron pacificum. The sequence goes on along the minus strand of JAUELK010261190.1, from coordinate 729 downwards.
CTCACTACTTACATAATGTACATGCCCCCTCCACCAACAAATAATATAATACAAGTCTTGAGTAATAATAATAATGGAGAATATTTGTTATACGCTGAATCACCGTTTCAATGGGCTCGAAGTGCCATACACAATAAGTGTGGGTTTTGTTTTTTTTTAATTTACCAAATGGCACCAAATGAATTTTATTGTTTGAGAAACAACTATTTTAGCTAATTGATATTCTAAAGAAGTGTCCTCCTCCACTCACCATGCTCCCCACCAGGCATGGGCCATCGCCGCATCGGCTCAGACGAGTACGCAGCATTCGCCTCCTTCTCCTCCCCGCTGTCAATCAACACAGGCCACTCCCCAGGTGGCGGGGTGGCCACGCCCCCCACACCTGTCAATCAGCACCACCACCTGCCCACCATCCACCAGAGCAAGACCTACCCCAGCCAGCTTGGACAGCTGGGCAGACACCACTCCCCCGGGCCTGGAGGGGGCGGAGCTAACGCCTCACCCTGGGCGGGGATGCTGAGAGGCTCGGGTGACGGACAGACGGTGTCCCCGCCCGCCAGGTCCTTCTCCTACCAGCCCCCCGGCCGGGAACCTGTGGCCATGTCTCCCAGATCAATCTCTCTGTGCTCTGAAGGTACTGAGCCATAGACTTTGTGGTGCCACTCTTGTGTGTAAACTACTCCAGACAAGGTAGAATGAGGAAGGTACTCAGCCATAGACTATGTGGTG
>JAUELK010261079.1:5632-16131 GCA_031471215.1 Gastropteron pacificum | reverse complement strand
CTCTCTCTCTCTCACACACACACACACACACACACACACACACACACACACACACACACACACTCACGCACGCACACGCACACACGAACAAAAATTACATTCGTATGTAGCAAATAGCTTAAGATGCACAAAGCAAACAGAACTGTCTAAAACAAAACCTTTATCTGAATAAATCGGTCAAATGAATGATTCACCCCCCCCCCCCCCCCTCCCCCTAAAACCCTTTCCCTGCTTATACCATTCCCAACGTACCAAAGCATTCCCTATAAATCAAAGCATTCACAATACAATACACGACATGTATCTCCAAGTTCATCTTCATAAGGCGACTCACAGCGAAACCAGAAGACTTAAACCAAGTAAATGTACATGTCAAATTCCCTTCCAATCTGTGCAGAAATGTATGACTTATCAGTCTTGGATGGATCCTAAACCTTTAACTGCCCTGACCCCCCGAGGCTGTGATATGTGCATTGCAGGTGGGCACTTGTCGAGTTAACGAGATCACAGCCTGCCTTCCCATTAGACCTTCACAACCGACACGGACCACTCAACTGTAGCGTGCGCAGTTCTAAGATTGAGCGCATCTCGTAAGCTTCCTCTGTAGGTGAGTAAGTTGAGATTCCACTTTGCTTTGGTAACTGCTTATTCACACGATCTCTTGATGGAGGTCCATTACCCACGGCCAATTACTGGACATCCAGATGGACATTGCACTCGAGTTCAAGGGGCGCTCGTGTACCTGTCTAGTTTGTTCGCTGATTAAGAGTGTCACTTAGATCTTTGATAAGCAACATTTACGACTTTGCTCGCAGTCAGTGGCCATCTATGTGACAAGATTCCTTACAATTTGCTACGGCGTCTTTCTATCTAGAAAATGTCTGCAGGTCAAGTGAGCGCACCTTTATCATCAACTGCACCACACGCATGCACTAAGCAATTTCTCTTTGTAGTAGATTAGACAAATTTCTCTCTTCAATTTTACACAAACATTATCAATCTTGTCTTCGAAGCGTGGACCACGCTTCTTCTTAAACCTGTTTGAAATTCTTTTGCCTTCAAACTGAACATCATCATTTTGCCAAAGCCAGATAATCTGATGGCAGGAATCTGTTTGCATTTTGTGTTTTTGTATTGTGTATACTATTTTCATCCCTTTTCAGAGTCATTCGCCTCAGTGTTATGAGCTCCCCTTTTCGCTGCTTCAATATTCTTCTCAGTCCGTTTATCAGTATGACTCTAAACATTTTCCTTTTTGTCTTTTTCCAATAACATTTATGTCTGTAAGTAATGAACTGTGAATCCATCACTGAGGTGGGGTTGTCTTACGACCAGAAAATTATATTTAGGATATGAGCCGCCCACAAGATACACCATCTGCATACATTACAAAGGGCGATAACCGTATAACATAGTTTGCGGCACCATTGGGAGTTCCAGACAGAAGATAGTATAATTGTGGACATACATGTATTGGTTTATATCCTTATGGAGAAGTCGTCCCACAAAAAGGTTCCAAACAGTTATGCCCCCAAAGTCTCCATCTACCCGTGAGCCATCGAGATCAGAAAATATGAAAAGTTGGTGTATTACAACCAAACACGATAAGACTGGACATTGCTCTCGTTCAGTTTGTAAAAAAAAAAAAAAAACGAGCCTCCTCAGCGCGTCCAACAACATATTACAATAGAAGGACTCTTAACACTGGGATACGTACCAACACGTGTGAACTTTAGTCATACTTTCCTATTTTCCCTTGTACCGCTAGGGGCTGTCTGTACACATGGGACGCGCTGGGGTTGGCTTCGCAAAAAATAGCCAAGTGTCCCGTCTGTACGTCGGGTCTGTGTTACAACTATGCATCATGCACTCTTGTTGTGAGCTAGTGGAGGAACTGGAATGTTTCCCAGACGCATAGCCATTGTTTTGGGGAAGCGAAACGCGTGCCTATAAAAACACCAAGACTTATGAGGAGCATCTTTAGTTTTGTCAGAGACAAGGGCCCTGCTCGCACACAGCCAGCGATGGACAAATATCGCGAGTTCAAGTAACAAAAAAGTGCACTCTATCTTAATAATTCTTTTGCATTTCGGATTCCCTCCAGGGAGACAATTTCTAATTTTACCGTGGTCAGTTTTATGAGATTTGTTCTCAATCAGCGGGGGCGATCTCCTCCTCGTTTATGTGCTCCAGGGCACCTCAAGGATTTGATTATCTTGAGAGGATTCCAAGAGAATATTGCCACAATATGTTTTTAATTGTTGGAGTTTTGCCTGCAATGTTACTCTTTACCAGATAAAAACATGATTTTTAACAAGCAAACAAACAGAAACCAATCATAATATAGACAGACACAAACACACACACACACACACACACACACACACACACACACACACACACACACACACACACACACTGTCTCTCCCTCGCATTCCCAATCCTCTCTCAGTCATTTCCCATTCTCTTTTGATAGCACACATAAAGGTTTACATACACACACACACACGCACACACACACACGCACACGCGCACGCACACAAACGCACACACACACAAACACACGCACACACACGCACACACACATACACACACACATAGACTATCAGAGGACGCTGACAAATCAATACACACACACACACACACACACACACACACACACACACACGGAGGAAGCTGACACATGTACACAAACTCATACACAAACACAAACACACACACACACAAATATAACACACACACACACACACACACACACACACACACACACACACACACACACACACACATACAAACACATATACAGACAGTTTACCTGGCTCCACCCAATACAGGTCAGATCTCTCCCTCTGGTACTTGCGCCTGCCACTTCCGCCGACTCCACTACCACCCTTCTTGCGATTGGGTTTCAGACCTGGAACCAAAAGAAAAAAAATTTCTTAGAACATTATAGCAATGGACTTAACACAATCAAACCTGCCTATACGACTGGACAGAGGTCTCTTTCACTTTGTAAAAAAGCGCAACACAGAACTGATGGGCTTCATATCACTGGGATGCAGACAAACACGTGTGTGAATTAGTCATACTTACCTACCGTTCGCTATAAAACAAAATACTGTTTGTACAGTTGATGCGCGCTGAGGTTGGCTACGCACAAATAGGGTCAGTGCAATACTTACGATCCTTGCTGCAGCTACTAATGTACTACTGTTTCTGCTGCTGTAAAATCATGTCCATGATACTGCTACAACAACAACAACAGCAACTACTAATATTACTACTACTGCTGCTACTGGTTCTGCTATTGCTACTACAACCATATCTAGCGCCATCACAAAGTTCCTTTAACGGTATTGTCTTGGCTGTAAAATGGACCGGAGGTTTGATTAAACAACCGATCTAACCTATTTGTTTACTGATTGCATCAAAGACCATTTAGCAAGACACCCAACGAAAGTGAGCACTCTGTAGGGATCTGTTGATTGACCGAGACTTGACATCATTAAAGACTTCTAAAGTTTCAACAGATAAGATCAATGTGCACACAACAACCCAAACCGTAATGTCGGCTCGTGTGCATACCCCGGCCTAGTCAAACTTAGAAACATCACTGCCCACCCCCACCCTATACCCTGCACAATTACAGACCCTTCCTAAAGACGGGACACCTCAACGCGTACCATGTGCACAAACATCAGAAAGCTGTACAAGGGACAATAAGAACGTATGACAAAAGCTCACACGTCGTTGGTCTGTATCACCGGGGTAAAAACTCTGCTGTTGTGTGTTGTGGGACGCGTTGAGCACGCTACACTTTTCTACAAAGAGAAAGAGAGCAGTGTCCAATCTCATCGTCTCTGGTATAACTACCATCGTCACAGACTGTAGAACACTTACACAGGCCATCTTTACTTATTATGCTCAGACAGGCGAACCTATAAACACACACAGTATAGACTTCATCCATCTTTCCCCATATCTCTTTCTCTCTTTATTGCTTCGTTTCTCTCTTTCCATTCATCCATTGCATCCCAAACCCCCATGCATGCACCTACCCACACCAAACACACGCAAAGAAAGGAAACGCACGGAGACCCACCCCGGATACTTTCGCCTCAATGGACGTCCTGTGAGCGTATTTCTTCTCTAAACTTGTGCTAGAATACGGCTTACTCGTGTGAGAGCGGGAAAAAACATACAAGAGAAGAAGACTGGGAAGAAGGAGACGAAGACGATGACGGAGAGGGTGGCAAATAGAGTCGCTATTGGCCTGTCTAACACTTCACCTCCACACTCCATTCAGGCCATTGCTCAAGGCTGGCCGATCCCAGACCGGACGTCCTCTTTTAGGAAGATTCGATTTCCACCAGTCCCCCTTCCTAACCACGGTAAAGCCTGCTCAGCCGTTGTGTCGATTTGTTTTATCGATATTTGTCAAATTATATCGACCCTTGTGTTCACTCGAGTACAAGTGAGCTTGGATTGGGCTTTCCTTGACGTTTTTCTTTTTTCGTTTTTTGTGTGTGTGAAGAAGTTCCCATACATCGACAACTGAGTAGGAAGTGAAAGACGTTAGGGGGAGAGGGGGTGGGGTGAGTATGGGAATTGAGAAAGGGGAAAAAAATATCAGTATCGTTGTGATTGGGTTTTGGGTAGGTGGTGTGGATATGGGGATGGGAGGGAGGTGAAGGAAAAGTTGGGTTGGTGCTGGGAGGGATTGAGATGGAATAGGGTTGGACATTGTGTTGGAGGTAGAAGTGTTGACTAGGGGGGGGGGTCGCTGGAGGCTGCCCCAAACAAGGCAATCGATCAGAGGCAAGAACGTGGTGGGGGCGAAATGATGGCACTTTGGGGCCGTCTCTGCCAATGCTCACTCTACTTCCTCGTCACTCGAGTAAATAGGCCAGGACAGGAGACTTCTTTCTTTTAAAAGAATGCACTTGTAACACACAATAGAGCGAAGAAATGGAGAGAAATGCCACTCGCTCCCGAACAAGAAAGTCCCATCGTTATCGCTTCTACCCTTGTGCCAATAGTTATTGATCCTCAAATCTTTTGTTTGTGTTCGTGTTGGTTCGATTGCATATAATTATACATGCTTTAATGGCTTTTGGAGGCTACATTTGATGTGACACATTTGTGCAACTTTACAAAACGATTGCTTTCATCACATAAAATGATAGGCTTACTACCAGTATGCACAACAATTTCAAAGACATTTCGATGTATGAATATGTGCATCTGTGGATGTGGCATTGCGTGTGTGAATGTGGCATTGTGAGTGTTAATGTGGCATTGCGTGTGTGTGAGTGTAGTGTGAGTGAGTAACTAAAAGAGCAACACTAATAGACAGAGACGTCGACGGTGGAGTAAAGGGTTGAAGTGTCTGGTGAGGGGAGAGGGAAGTGGTGGGGGTGGGCGTCGGTCAAAGAAAAGCACTCTACAGTTGACAAGCATTACAACCCATGCGAGCAACAATTGTACCCTTTCTTGTTGTTGCTGTTGTTGTTTTTGTTGTTGTTGCTGTTTCTTTTTAAGAATAAAAAGAGCATTATTTGGATCCTTGGGATAAGGCAGATATAAAAGAAAATGTATCAAAACGATGCTCACTAGTGTGACATAGACCAACATGGGTACAGATACTATTATCATTGGAGTGCTCAGTGAGTATCAACGCTTGATGGCCACACTATCGTAGGCACAAGAGCAGACATTTCCAGATTCATTGGGTTTGATAATGATACAATTACAGAAAAAAACAGATGTACATGTAGCCACAACCGATGACAGTGATCATCACAATTACAACAATGATGGCAGTCGTAGTGATGATAACACACACACATTGAACGGTAATACATAGCAATGAGAGAACAATTGTGAAAATGACAATGATGACAATAGCCACAAACAACAATTTTCATGGTTGTAATACATGTAACATTATTATTTTTACTTGGCGCATTACCCTTCCATCACCTGGCTCAATGCGTTGTAGAGCTGGTACTCCACATCCCTACCCAGCCTCTACACATGCTCCAAGACATGCCCTTGTACCAAATGGTGTACCAAAATATGTCCTCCGAGGTACTGGACGAGGACAAATCTAATCGTTTCATCACAGTCCGGATTCGAACCCACGACCTTTGACATGAGATGAACCCCTCAGTCATAATAACAATGTCATCCACGACCAGGAAAGAAAAAATGCCTTGATGTTGTGAAAAACGCTGCTCTTTAGCTACTAGTGTTTAAGAGAAAGAGAGAGAGATAGAGAAAAAGAAGAAAGCGAAATGTCTGTGAAATGATTCAGGACTAAGTACGCTGTAAAGCTGTTTTCTTGAAGGCAGGACACTCTCTCTTCGCTGATGAAAGGAAATCGAATATGCGTAGGGTCTATTCATGACTGACGAGGCACGTACGAAAAATCAATCACGATTAAAAGCCCGTTTCTTTTTCTGCGCTGAAGAGCCTAACGTCGGCGGGTGGAATCGAACATCTCAGAAACATTCAAGTAAAGCCCGATGTAATTCCAGGGGTCAATGATATGGGTCAAGATCTAGATCTAGTTGTTGACAATGAAAGGAACACTATGTCTGGCTAGGACCCGGCGAACAAAGTAGCTCAAGTCAAGTCGTTTGTATAATATACTTCCGGGACTTCCTGATAAAAACTGGTATGGATCTGACTGAACCTACATCATTTCTTGAAGGGACTTTAAGACTATCTAGACTTCATGCACGTTCCACAGTATAGCCCAATATGCAAGATGTTCAAATCAAACTTCTGAGATTGTGACGGCAATTTAACTTAACTTAACTTAAATCTCTATGTGCCAAGAGGCACATAAGGCATCGACGTCGACCCTCCACTGGGGCCTGTCGACAGCTGCGCGTCGGGCGGCGGCAATTTAAACTTGATTTCATTTGCATTGCATATGCAACGTAGAAATGGCCATTACAATTTCAAAAAGAGTAAGTTTCAAATCAGCGGGCCAATGGGGCTCTTTCATTGCAAAATGAGAATAAATCCCGATGCTACTCTAGATTTTGTCAATTTTCAGAGTTGTTGCCTCGATGTAGCGATAAATGAAGGCTCATATCCTTCTAGATCTAGGCCTATCAATGTACCATTTTATCACGTTGTATTGGTAGATTAGAACTTCGTTCTGCTCTTCGTATTCATCAATGCAAATTCAGCGGTGTAGAGTAGACTATTTGGTGTACATGTGATTTCATGTAACATTCCTGACATAACTTTGCCTTTGGAATGGGTGCAGGCTACAGAAAGGAATAGTCAGCTCTTTATGTAGCAATGTATTGAATTTTACCACTTCATAAAAAAGGTAATCTTCAACTATGCCAACATTATTGCACCATCAGCCTCATCAGCCATCCTACCAAAGTAATATTAAAGATTATTTCAAACAGACTGATGCCACAAGCTGAAGAAATTATCGGAGAAAAACAAGCGGGATTCAGACCACGGAACAAATATGCAACCTCAGGATATTTAGTGAAAATATCTCTAACACCAACAAGACTTATACTACATATTCATTGATTTTTAAAAAGGCATTTGACTGAGTGTGGCATGAAGCGATTTGGGCAACAATGACGCTCTAGAACTTCAACGAAACCCTAACTACAGTCATTGAAAAATTATAGAGAAAGCCACCAGTGTAGTATACTTTCAAAACAACATTGGAGACTGGTTCAGTACAACTGTCGAAGTGCGCCAACGTTGACTACTTTCCCCCAGAATAATGACCGATGCCCTGGAACATCACGAAGCCTCAGTGAGTATCAGAGGAAAACAATCACAAATTTGCGCTTTGCGGATGGTATCAGCGGCATCGCTTGTGACGAAGAAGAACTAGCCAACCTGACCAACCGTCTAGATAATGCATCCTCTGAATATGGCATTGAAATAAGCGCTGAGAAAACAAAACTGATGACAAATAATCTCCACGGCATAAGACAGACATCAAGATGAAGAACCAGACCATCGAAACAGTAAACATCTGGGTGCCACTGTGTCAGACGATGGATCAAAGCCCGAAGTACTTGCCAGAATTGCTCAAAGAACAAACGCAATGACCAAGCTGAAGACCATGTGGAGCAGCAAAAACATCTTTCTTGGAACCAAGATCAGACTCGTGCGCTCTTTGGTCAGATCCGTCTTTCTGTTTGCATTCGAATCCTGGACACTTACAGCAGACACCGAAAAACGAACAAAAGCACTAGAAATAAGATACTACAGAAGAGTCCTATGCATATCATACCGAGAACACATTACTAACGAAGAAGTCGAATCACGCATACCGAATGCAATTGGACCGCTTGTAAAAAAAAATATTTAAAAGGCGAAAACTGAAGTGGTTCGGTCACGTGACAAGATCGGCTTGTCTTGCAAAGACGATCAAGCAAGCCACAGTAAAAGGAGGTAGAAGAAGAGGAAGGCAGAAAAGATTTGTTATAATACTTATAACAACATAACTGAATGGACAAGCCTCTAGCTGAGAGCGGCGGAAGACAGAGAGGAATGGAAGAAACTGAGTGTCAAGTCTTCAGAAGTGCCTCAACGGACAAGAGTATAAAGGACTATAAGTTGAGAAGAAAGTTTCTTGTTTCCTCCTCACGGTTGCCTCATGTATCTAACTGAAGAAGAACAGAGCCCCAGAAGACGTCCCACATAATTTCTTCATAGAGGGAGGGGCCACGCAGGGGCAGCAGTGTGTATCTGTACACTCTGAATTCTGTCACAGTGCCAAACCACCCTAGATCTACGTACAGACAGGGCACTTGACCATCTCTGCGTGAGGACGTCCCATGTATACATACAGCACGTGTTGGTAAAAGGATAATAGGGAAGTATGAGTAAAGCTCACACGCGTTGCCAGTGATAAAAGCCCTTCTCTTGTGTGCTGGGGACGCGATGGGAGAGGATAGGGGCTTTTTTTTTACAAAGAGAAAGAGACCAGTGTCCAGTCTCATCGTCTCTGGCCGAACAACCTGCTGGGGCTATCGCACTCACGCCCCACTGGACGTGCAACAAACGGCCCAGCATGTGAGTAATTTGAACTCTGTCCATGCTCGGGCATGGGCTTGGGAAGGCAGTTTTCTCAGTGTGCTAGGATTACCCGAAGTGGACTGTATTAGATTTGTCTCATTTTCAGCATTAGCGGTGCACGATACCGTGAATCTTTGCCCCATTGCATGTACAGTGGGCATCGCATTTTTCACGATCTTTCGTTCATTGCTTGTTTTGTTTGGTTTTAGTTTTAATCTCAATATCATTCATGTTTTTGAAAAGGGTTGTGATCCACGATAAACTCAATTTATCGGATAGGCCTACAGGTATGGACTTGTGATCTAGATGTTCGTTATTAACGGGAACAATTCTACATTCGGTTGCTTTTTTACTAACAACATTTACATATTTTAAATCTGAGACTAAGGTATGACCATTTGAGAATACATCTGTGAATACCGAGCAGAACGCGTTATCCGGCAAACATTTTGTTATTGCATCTTTCTACAAAATGGCCCGTTTCCATGAATCAGGTGTCTGACAAGCAGATGATGTATCCATTCGGTGTTTTTTTGTCAAAGGCATATCTGTGAGTATTTCACTTCTTCTTATAATTGCATCTTGTCACGTCTGTTTTATATTCCACAAATTTGCTCTTGCTTGGGTCCACAAATAACACTATCAGTAATTGTGATGCACAGACAGCGATGGGAAATGTCCTAATTACAACAATGGGGAAGCCATGGTGAGTGTCCTATTTATGTGGCCAAGTACGGGTCCCTTGAGGTCTGTCCGCGGCCATCATTAGTGCAGGCTGCCTCCTCTGTCCGCTGGCAGAACAAATGGGTTTACACAGCTTGGCACAAACCAATTAGAAGTACACTATAACATATAGGCCAAACTATGAATACAGAGCTTAGAACAAAACCACTTAGAATTTCACTATGGCATAGTATTTAGGCCAAACTGTGAAAACGGAGCTCAGAACAAAACCAATTAGAATTTCACTAGAACATATAGGCCAAACTATGAAAACAGAGCATAGAACAAAACCAATTATAATCGTAGGTTGCCTATACATATTGGGGTACACAAAACCATAGTCTTCCGAGACTGAAAGTGGCCAATCAATCATTATAACATAGGCCAAACTATTTCAAACTATGATTACAAAGCTAAGAACAAAACCAATTACATGTAGGTACAATAACACTTGGCTATAACATAGACCAAACTATGATTACAGAGCTTAGAACTAAACCAAAGTATACAATTACACTAAAACTTACGCCAAACTATGATTACAGAGCTTAGAACTAAACCAACGTATATAATTACAATAAAACATATGCCAAACTATGATTACAGAGCTTAGAACTAAACCAAAGTATATAATTACAATAAAACATAGGCCAAACTATGATTACAGAGCTTAGAACTAAACCAAAGTATACAATTACAAT
>JAUELK010260858.1:0-16145 GCA_031471215.1 Gastropteron pacificum | reverse complement strand
AGAGAGAGAGAGAGAGAGAGAGAGAGAGAGAGAGAGAGAGAGAGAGAGAGAGAGAAAGAGAGAGAGAGAGAAAGAGATGTTCACCATCCTTTTCCTCTTTATTGGTAAAGGGGCAATCACATCCCTGCTAATTGTTTTATTTTGGATGTAAAAACTAAACTTGATTTCAATGTCTCCACAGAGTCGGAGATAGTGCGTCCGATGATGATGAGAATGGTTCCCTCCCTACCAAGGGCGAGGCAAAGCCTGGTTATGTGAACCCATCCTTTGATATGGACACTCAGGCCATGGAGACAAAGACTAAAGGGAACGCAGTGCAAGACAGCTCAGAAAACAAAAACAAAGATTTCGACATCATGTGTAAGTCTCAACTTCACAGCCAACCAACTTAATAGAATAATATTTCGGGCATTGTCAGTACTAGCAAGCTTCCAACGTTCTACTTACATTTTACTATAGAGATATAGATTAGAATAACACCACAGTCCTCTTTCTCCTCTTCTTCTTCTTCTCTTTCCAGTAAGTTGGATCACTCAGACTTTAGTTGTACTCCAACGCGCATGATAAAATTGCGACTCAGCCTTTCTACTCCTAGACTAAAAAATGGCTTAAAAGGGGAGTTGGGGAAGTAATGACTTGGTTTGCACAAAGAAGTCTCAGTTGTTGCTTCAAATGACATCATAAGCATTATGCCAGAACGAGGCGTATGCAATCCAAAGAGCTTACCGTCAGGGATAGTGTTCCTGCAGCAGTCACTTTGCCAGGTCGTTGAGAGGCTTTGAGTTGTGCATCAACCAACCTTAAGCAGGCGGGACGTTAGATCCCAAACCCTACTTGACCCCATTGTTAAATATGTTATTCAATGTGTCCCCATCCCCAGCATTTAACAAAGGTTTTGTGAAGCAGACGGGACTGTCCCTGGAGATATCCAGAATGCGAGGCCTGTTTGTCAAGAAAGCACTGCACACCTGGAGGAATAGAACTGTCACTCTTGTGCAACTCTTGCTGCCAATCATCTTCCTGATCCTTGGACTAGCTGCTGATGAGGCGAGACCAGAAAGTGCTGATGAGCCTGCTCTAGCCTTTGATCTAGGGCCATTTGGTAGCACCTACATCCCATACACGGCTGGCCGTAATCCTTCAACTGAAAGCGACACATTTGCTCAGCTCTATGCTCAACAGTTTGGAAACTCACATACCATGGAAGACATTAATTTTAGTAATGTAAGTTTGTGATAAAAACTTGTAATTTTTACAAATAGTATTGTGTGTGATTCAGCGGCCCATATCCCAGTAGGGGTGATGGGTTTAAGTAAGTAAAAAAGTATTGTGTGTGATGCATTTTAACATAAGAACATAAACTATTGTTTAAACAAATTGTAGTAATGGATTGTGTGGGGTTTTTTAATGAAGGGTTTGAAAAAGATTAATGGAATAAATGAATGTCAAGTTTGTCCTATATTTTAAAAGTGATTTCAATTGATCCCTTGTAGTTTGAGAATGTGTTCTTTGTTCTAGCACCATGGTTGCTATTTTTTCCGTTTGCCGAGCCGCCCACCGCCCATAAAATTACGTTTGAAAAAATATGAAGAGTCAACTTGGTTTACTGTGCTCACCATTTAAAGGGACACAATCAATAAAATGTTGATTTACAACTGTCTTTTCTACTTTAAACAGTTATTTCCCTTTGGTCAATTGTTTGTTTTTTTCCGTCTTTAAAGGGTTTTTTTTATGTGTACTTCTAACAAATCTAGATATGTGCTTTTTAATTTTGTCTTATATGGTTAAATTCCTCATGTCACTTTTTTCGTCTTTTAACACTGTTTTGTAATTAGAATATTGAATTAAATGCATAAGGGCTGTGCAGTGGCCGAATTGTTAACACGTTGAACTAACGTGATTGGTCACCAAGCGGGCGACCCGGGTTCGAATCCCGATGAGGACATTCTGAACATGGGTCGCATGGGCAGTTTTCATGGCTCTCCACTCCGGTACACCGATTCATTAACGACTGGTATGTCTGTAGTCGGATAGATTTCAGGGTTGGTGAAAATGTAAGATTTTCATTTCAGGGTTGGGAAAAATGTAAAATTTTCATTTCAGGGTTGGGGAAAATGTAAGATTTTCATTTCAGGATTGAGGAAAATGTAAGATTTTCATTTCAGGGTTGGGAAAAATGTAAGATTTTCATTTCAGGGTTGGGAAAAATGTAATATTCTCATTTTAAGGTTGGGTTAAATGTAAATTTTTCATTTCAGGGTTGGGGAAAATGTAAGATTTTCTTTTCAGGGTTGGGGACAATGTAAGATTTTCATTTCAGGGGTGGGGAACTTTTCCAGTAACCACCATGTCTAACACATCTGTCAAGGGCAACCAGCTCCTCACAGCTCATGGGAGTAGACAACATCATACATAGCATCAGATTCAACTACTCTGCAGCAATATGCATATATTTGAGAAGACTAAAGAAAGGAGAGCCTTGTGTATAAAAAGTATTAACAGTTTTTTTCATGCTAGGTAGCTTAAACAATCTAATCCAACGATTTTTCCTTTAAGTTCTCATTCAATCCCAATACAAAATGTAACAAGGAAGAACTTGTGGAGCAAAGGGTCAAACAAAGTATATCTTGGAAGAAGAATATCATATTCTTATCTTATCTTTTCTTTTCAGTACGACAACTTTACTCAATACACTTTGAAGAGAGCTGAAGAGCTGGGCACCTCAACTTTCAACAAGAAGATGGTCATTGGGATGGAAGTCAAGGACGTCAGTGGAAGCACTGTGGCAGATGCTATAGCCTGGTATAATGGCCAGCCCTACCATGCTATGCCAGTCGCTGTGAGTTGGATAAAATAATATGTAAAAAATACTACAACAAACAACAAAGTGAATAACTCTGAATCTTGTTTTGCCTTTTTTTTTTTGTTTGCCTAGAGGCTTTATTCTATCCATTTGTTTGCGTTCAGTTTTCACACACTTACTCTAACTAATCCCTTGCTCTATGATTGTGTAGTTATGAAGCAACTGTTTTGCATGGCCTGCAGATGGTAAGAGAAAAGACATTACTTTGAGTTTGAGTCAAGTGTTTACAGCCCAGGCAGCATTAGTTGGGTCGTATGTAGTAGGAGTATGATATGGAGATGAATTGACAATAGCAAGGTAATGCTTCTATAGAATACATGCTATGTGAACCCATATTTATGTAAACTTCGGGCCTTGTTGATGAGGTAGGTAGTTGCATTTTCCATAGAGATCTAACATTTATCTAATGCTTTTAACAGTGCCTGCCCCACATCAGGACATTCTCTAATGTATTGTGTAAACCCTTCCAGATGTTGTTGTTGCGATCAGGCACAAGATATGAGCTATTCGCTCTTCCAATGGTCTAAGAGACCTGCAGAGCCATGGCAGCCTAACTCTGCAACCTAGGACTGGAGGGCCTTCAAATTGGCCCCTTGTTAATGCAATCATAATTGTGCAATGCAGTCACAAGACCCATCTGGACCAAATAAAACCCTTCCAGATAAAAGTAACTTCTTTCTTGTCTTTCAGGTGAACATGCTGATGAATACAATGTTGCAACATTTTGTGAATCAGTCGGTCAGTCTTCAATCGTCCATCAACCCTATGCCCAAGGATGACGAGGCATCAGCTGAATTTACAATCCTCCTTGCCTTGGGCACCGGCTTCTCTATTGGATTGTTCATTAGCTTTGGCATGGCATTCCTTACTACCATGTTTATTTTCTTCCTCATCAAGGAAAGACAGGTGAGATTTGATACTCAAAAACAACTAGAAAAGTTTACACTTAATTTCTGCCATGATCTTAGGAAAGAAAGTTGTTTTCATTGTTATAGTTCTTGTTGTTCCGGTTTCATCTTGGCAGCTTTTAAATATCTCTCAGATAAAGGTACATGTTTTCCTAGATTGTAGTGCGTCTGTAGTGTGTTTTTGTTAGGGTTTTTGTGGAGTAGCTGGAATCTTTTTTGTTTGTTTTTGTTTTCATTCTGGGCTGTGTAACAGCTTCTATATAATGATAGTGATAGTTGCAGTGTGGCTCCCATATTGAGTCTATTCTTAATTCTGTTGGTGTGATTTTTTTATCATGAGTACATGTCCAGTTCTGGCTCTGTAGATAAGTGACTGATCACATCCAGTCTTGGCTGGATCTTTAAGGCTGGGTTTCTTTTGATGCTGGAAAAGTGCAATCTCTTTTTTCGCTTTTCTCCACCTCTTTTTGATGCTATCTAGTAAAAGTCAAACTCTGTCTCAACCTCATCATCTCCAATCTCTCAAATTCTTCACTCATGGGCACCCAAAACATACAATGGAACATGGTTTCAGTATTTGTGTAGTAGGATCCAAATGTACATAATGATACTTATAATAATAATGAAATATTAAAGATCTCTTATATAGCGCTGATCCCTCAGTCGGCTCTGAGCGCTTTACAATGACACTGTCCGTCACTCATTCACACAACATCAATCCATGCAGAACACAATAAAAGTACAGTAGATAATTACGGAATACAGTTATTTAGGCCTACAGTAAAACACAAGCATGGTGATAACACATAAACATACATGTACATAAATATGCAATAGAATTTGTAAGATAAATAACTGCAAAAAAATCTTCAGCCAGGAGGCCCCATGCTGGATCCAGTAGTGATGTGATACAACATCAATAAGATTCCTCAATATGGCCTTTGACACTAAATCACCCAAATGGCCTCCATTTTGAACTACTAATATACATAATCTTAACATGATAGTTGATATAGTTGGGAACTAGAGTGTATTTTTCTTGTTCAAATCCAGAGAAATACATTCTAATTTCGTTCACTATGCATTTATCACTATTTAGCTGTCAACAATTTAACAGTTTTTCCACCTGTATTAATTACCTCGTCATACAAAAAATCAGACCATTCGATTTTCATGTTAATCTCTTTTGGTCTCACTTTCAGGTTGGAGCTAAACACATGCAAGTAGTGAGCGGTGTTGGACCTCTGACATATTGGATTCCTACATTTTGTTGGGACTTCATCAATTACATTCTACCCAGCCTGCTACTCCTGGTCGTGTTTGCTGCATACCAAAAGCCAGCCTATCTTGATGATGGACGATTTATGATCACATTTCTTGTGTTGGTTGTGTATGGATGGGCAGTACTTCCCTTCATGTATGCCCTGCAGTTTGCCTTCAAATCTCCACCTACTGGAGTAGTCTTAGTCATCATGCTGAACATTGTGTCTGGTAAATTATAGATTTTCTTATTTTCTATTCATATTTGTATTATTGTTCTTAGACTCATTCTTTTTATCATCATTATCACTAGATTCATGTCGGTTTCATTTGACATTATGCAATGTGCCAACTACCTCCTCCTTACTGTCATAGCCAAAAAAATGTCTCTGAGGCAAAGTCAGTAGGGTATTAAGGAGAGTGGCAGCAAAACATGATAATTTGGTAGTTGAAATCATGAAAAGTAACATTTTAAAATAAGCTGTAGCAAGTCATTCCAGTGCAGTGTATTTGTGTGCAAATTGTAATAAATATTGGTCTGGTGGTTTTCCTTGAGTTGACGTCAGAACTCAACCTATGCTCACATTGTATAGAGATTATTGGTATCACCTCTTGTCCACAGGTCTAGTGACCTTGATCACAGTGTTTGTGCTACGTTTGCCTGGACTGGGCACAGAGGACATAGCCGATACCTTGGATCACGTCTTCATGGCACTTTTCCCCAACTACAATATGGCCATGAGCTTTGGCAACATGTACACCAACTACATCTACGCTGACACTTGCAAGCCCCTCGAGTACAGGTGTGATATCACACCCACATTAGCTTGTTGTTCAGGTGAGGGTTTTTACACCCCTGGCTTTACCCATGTGCTGTGGGCAACTTAAGTTCAAGCACCAGGGCTACAGAAAATCATGTGACAATTACCTTGTCCAGTCCTAAATTATGGCTGCAATCATACATGTCCCAAATGTTGCATTAATATAGGCAGTAACAACTCAATGACTGCAGTGCTCATAGCAGTTATCTGATCCGGAGGGGGTCTCATGACTGCATTGCACAATTGCATGAACAAGGGGCTAATTTGAAGGTCCTCCAGTCCCAGGTTGCAGAGCTAGACTGACATGACTCTGTAGGTCTATTAGACCACTTGAAGAGTGAATAACTCATAACTTGTGCCTGATTGCAACAACAACAACAACACCCCTAGCCACACAATGTTGAGATTTTACAAGACCCACAGATCAATGTCCAAATTTGATAGGTTTCGTTGGATAATTATAAAACTGCCCACAATACCCATGTTCAGAATTTGTCATTCAGGAATTCAAACTACTATTGCCAACTTGTAAGCTAAACAAGTTAACCCAATCAGATAACTTTTCCACTGGCCTAGTTCCAATAAATGTTTGATGCTTTACCAACTAGATCAGTTTTCAATCAAGTCTTATCATTTTAATACTATTATTAATCTCTGAAGGAGGTACCTATCTTTATAGTGTAATGTGTCTTACACTTGAAACCCTTTGTTCAGATTTCGTATTTAAAAAATTCTAGAATGATGCATCTTCACATTGTTTTGTGTGATTTAGCCTTAGAGGTGATATAATGCAAACATAGTTTCTGTAAAAGGAAATCATCAGTGATATGACTTACTGAAATTTTTCAACAAATCTCTACAGGCTGTGTAGACAACTGCATTGAATACTGGGATGACTACATGGCTGTGGAATTCCCAGGCATTGGGAAGCACTTACTCTTCATGGCCGCACAAGGAGTCGTCTACATGGCTGTTGTCTTGCTCATCGAGTTCCAAATTTTCCAGAGAATTTGGTACGTCTTAATGATGTTTTAGCATTATATACAATTACTATTTAGCTTTGTTGCCTGATCTCTGTGTTGTCCTTTTTTTCTGATTTTTTCTGATATGCTTTAATGTGCTAAAATCAAGATGTGCAGTATTATAAAGAGAAAACATTGATGGCTGCGACTATGAAAGTGGGGACAAATAAACATGCTTCTACCTCAATGCAACGTAACAGATTTAGAACACAAATGAATAGAACAGATGCTTTCAAAACTTTGAGAAATGCTGCAAGATTTTGAAGATAAAAAAAGAATAGTCCAGATGAGCAATCTAATCTTATTCATTCCACTAACAATAACCTTTTTTTCTTAACAGTTACTATGCAAAAATGTATGTGAGTTTTTTAGCAGTGCGCTATGCTTATTTTTCTTATGACTTGTGTTTGCTAAGCCCCATCTTTTGTGTTGTAGTCTGAACTTCATCTACACACCTAGCTAGCTTCTTTGTACTAACCATACCCCTTTTTTTTCCAATAACATCCTTCCATATCGGACATGTATACTGTGTATTTGCCTCTTCATTTCAAGTAGTTTATAGGGTGTATAAATTGACTGAGGTTTTCTAAGCGTTCTTACTAGTACTGAAAAAACTCTCCCTCTTTTCTGTAGAGAAATAGTAAAATTGTGAATTGTGCTCCAAAGATAACAAATGATGAAATATTTTGGAAATGGAGCAAAAGAAACGTTTTGACTTTACAAGACATTTTTTTTAATGAAATGGTTTATCTGAGAAAAACATATTGTAATGGGCAGAAACTCAATTTTCTTATTTTGTCACTAATGTTTTGATGACATTTTTTTTTTTTTAATTATCTAGATTTCCTATATGGGGTATCTGGTTTAATTGGTCAATTGTCACACAATGCAATATTTTTCAAGTCTTTCAGAGAGTGAGGAACATCTAATTGTGTAGATGTTTTAAAGTTCCCTATGAGCAAATAAATCACAGATTCATCCTTGAAATAACTTTGTTAATATTTTTAAACAAACAATTAACCAATTATTATTGAGTGTGATACATACTTCTAATTGTGTGGATTTGTGTGAATTTGTCTGATTCGTTGAGACATTGTGTAGATGTGAAGTTTGGAGTAAGCTGATTCATGAATACACCTGGCTCTCC
This sequence comes from Gastropteron pacificum, assembly GCA_031471215.1. Classification (NCBI taxonomy): domain Eukaryota; kingdom Metazoa; phylum Mollusca; class Gastropoda; order Cephalaspidea; family Gastropteridae; genus Gastropteron; species Gastropteron pacificum. Next base: position 8,124 of record JAUELK010260858.1, on the reverse strand, counting down.
TTTCTGTGAAATATTTGACTAAATAAAACCCAAACTATTATTCTTTGTAGAATAAATAATGCATCTTAAGTTTATTTGACTCTTACCATAGTTCATTGACTAATCATCTTATTCTTATTGATGATTGTTTTATACTTACAACCAAGTCACAACAACAACAAAATGCTTAATGTGAAAAAAACTAATGTATCTTCATTCCTGACTATCGTAGTAGATCTACACTAAATTTATACTGTAGGTTGGTGTTTGAAGCCTCCGTAATCATGATAAGAACACATGACAGATGAATTGAAAATTTCAATCAAGAATCATATTCAAGTTTGAACGTCCCAAAGCTTTTTTCATAAAGACATGCCCACCTGCCAATGGTTAATAATAATATTGATACATAAGTAGAGACAGTTTTTTTACTTACAATGATTGTGAATGACCAGTCATAACTTATAAGGGATTCATGTTTTCTACCTGGGTTCCTTGTTGTGTTTATTTTGTCTGTGATTGTGGTAAATCAGTGCCAGTTAACCCCAAAAAATGTTGTGCAAAAAAAGGGTGAATGTCATGGTTTATAGATATCAGATGGATGCTGAAGCTTTGTAGCCTACATGTTTTTGTTTTCAGTGAAAATGTTATGATCGTTTTATGTTTCATCTGTGGTTACATTTATTTTGAATCCCTTTATAAAAATGTATATTATCAGATTCATTTGCCGCCATAATTTCCTCTTCAATTGAAGTCCTTATTCTGTTTGTACCTCTACTCAACCATTTCTTGTAGGTCTTGAATTGTTGAAAAAAAACCGGAAAAAGAAAGTGTGTGTGTGCAGAGAGGATTGAGAGGTTGGGGGGATTGGGGGGGGGGGGGGCAGAGAGACCTACACTATTGAAAACATGTTTCCAGGAACTGAATTAATGATTGTTTCATTTTCCTGGAGTCCTAACGATTTAGCATTCATAAAAATGGTTATTGAGATTGTCAAAGCAGATTATTAGTATTTTTTTTACACCATACCTGTTTAAGAATAGTGTTCCAACGATATGCCCAGGAATGATATATAGCTTACAAATACATGTACACACACATCTTTCACCTCTTTTTCTTCTTCTACCTTTTAACATTTCTTTTTTTTCAAAACCATCTTCATCCAGCTTAACCTAAAGGAATAGCTAATGGGGCATTGCACTGGACTATGTTTGAGTGTGTGTGAGTTTTGATGGGTTGTTTTTTGTTCATTAGTTTGTTAATAGTTTGTTTGAACTTCCCATTGACAAAGCACAAAGAGTTTATGATCAGATTTTTGAGCTTGAATCATTCTTGCCTTTTTGTTTTATTATTGGGTTTCCCAACTATTACACACTATTTCACTTTAAAAAAGCATACCTTTATACACTTTAGTGATTTTTTATATCTTCTCCATTTGTCCCATTGTGTAGTCTCTTGGTCTCTGATCCTTTTCAAAATATTTGCATACATATAACCACCACTATATTTGTATTCCCATCTATGATTTCAAGTATATCACTAAACGTTTTGCTGAATCAACAGGACAAGCTTTATTATTTTTTTAAACACCCTAAAACAGCACAATATTATTTTTCCTGTCGTAAAGAAAATAACAAAGCAAGTTCTATATATAGATTTCATATTTTCATAAGTGTAGCTTTAAGACAGCAATTTCTTATTTAAATTTTATTTTTTCTCTCAATTGTATGTGTAAGCACTGCTTGTCGATAATTTATTCAGAGATCAATTTGAACAAGAACCTGTGAATCACATTTGTATGAAAGTATTTAGCACTATTATACATTTATTTTACATATTTGATGACTGACAGTTCATGACATTACATTGCAAACAAATGAACATTCTTGTTCTGCAACTGCCTCTCTCCAAGGTATCGTATCCGTGGTGCCCAAGTTACTGAAGCAGACCCGATGGCCTTTGAACTGTCAGCCACTGGCCAGACAGAAGACAGCGATGTCGCTGCAGAGAGACAAAGAATCAACTCTTCCCCAGCCTCGGTATTGTCCAACACAGGTTAGCAAACAAGGTTTTTTGCTTTTCACAAATATAAATACTATCTTGATGTTTGGGTGCGAGGTTTGGAGAATCTCTCCACAAACACAAAAGAACCTGGAAGCGGCAGAAACGTGGTTCTTGAATTTGCTGTAGAGCAAGAAAACGCACTATATATAAATCAGCTATTATTATTATCATCATCCAATGTTATGGACAGCAAAGAAATGTGATGCTAGATGTGCACAAAACAAGAGCACTCGCAAAATTCGTAATCATCAAGCTATTTTTAGGGACTGTCAGTGTAAAAGTGCATTCCCTCTCTTTGCTGAGAGCCAAAAGTGCTTTATAATCACTATTTCTTCAGACTGAATTAAGTTCAGAGCCTTCTCTACCTCCTGGTGGAGCACCTAGTGTGCTCACACCAACATACTATTTAAGATCTTAGTTACCCCTTTTGTACTTGAATGGACTGAGATGTTCCGACAAATTTCTTTTTTCCAAAAGAACTTCTGGTGTTAGATGAACACATTAAAAAAAATCCCAAATCCAAATACATGTACTCCATGACAGGGAATCAAACCCAAAGTAGTACATGTCCTACTATTATTATCACTGCTATTATTTCCAACTATTTTCATTATTATTATTATTATTATTATTATTATTATCATACTTTTCCCTCAGATTCTCTTCTGTTGGTCAACCTATTCAAACGCTATGGTCAGTTTGTGGCTGTCGATCACATCTGTGTCGGGGTGCCAGAGGAAGAATGTTTTGGTTTGCTGGGTCAAAATGGAGCTGGCAAGACAACAACTTTCAAAATGCTCACTGGAGATGTCATGGTAACTGGGGGAAATGCCCACTTGAAAGGCCATGATGTACGCAGTGACATCAAACAGGTATGCATTCCAACTATTTGATGTTAAGTATGGTTTACATAAAAATGTGACACATAGCTACTCAAATAATGAAACTAAAACTGATGCAATGGCTAGAACTGAAGGCATGACTACAATCTACTTCCAGTAGGCCAATCTGATATGGTAACAGGTGGAAATTCCCACCTGAAAGGCTATGATGTATGGAGTGATATCAAACAGGTAAAGGTTGTTTTTTTAAACATTGATGCTTTTATTTTCTCATTTGCACATGACTTTTCAAATACTGAATGATAAAAACTCAAGGAGAGAGATGTGAGTGCTAGATAAATAATGAAACCAAAACCCAAACTTATTATTTGTGTGTACTTCCCCATGTCTTAGGTCCAGGCCAACATGGGCTACTGCCCTCAGTTCGATGCCCTCATTGATCAGATGACCGGTCGAGAGACTCTCACAATGTATGCTAGGCTGAGGGGAGTTCCAGAGGAAAACATTGGCACAGTTGTCAACTTCCTATTGGACATCCTCATGTTGAAGCCTCATGCAGACAAACTCTCTGGAAATTACAGGTATACATTTTTCATTTATTTTGTTGAAACCTTACACATACAAACTCTCTCTTCACACATGCAAACTCTCTCTTCACACCTATAAACTCTCTCTTCACACATACAAACTCTCTCTTCACACCTATACACTCTCTTTTCACACATACAAACTCTCTCTTCACACCTATAAACTCTCTTTTCACGCATACAAACAATTCTTCTTCTCACTATTCATTTTGTTCTTTTTTTCACTTCCAGCAGCCCTTTGGCTCATTGCTATGTGATAGTACTTTGAGGTGTTGTTCGTACGGACCATAAAATCCATGTTTTCTTCATGTCAATTCCTGATACTGAAAAATGACAAGAAATAAAGTGTTTTTATGTATCACATTAGAATTAGAACAGCAAATGGCTGTGCAGAAACTGAAACACCTTACTAAGTTTGTCCTATTTCACTGACTAGGTTTTGTCTGAGATATTCACATGACAAGGTTCTACACATACCAACCACATGAAGGAACATTAATCAATTGTTGTATAGACATGTACTTTGGCTAAATATCTCCTGCCTTTTGTTATATAGATGTTTGTGATGGTGAATGAGAGGCGATTGTGTGTGACTGAGGCGTGCAAGTTCTTAAAATACAATGTAAAGCGCTTTGGGCCCACTTTGTGGGAAAAAGCGCTATATAAATGATGGCATTATTATTATTATTAGACTTGTGTAGCACAAACAATGATTGAAATGTTACCCTTTGTATTCCCAAGTGGTGGCAACAAGCGTAAACTGAGCACAGCTATGGCCCTAGTGGGAGACCCGCCATTCATCATGCTGGATGAACCTAGTTCTGGCATGGACCCCAAAGCCAGGCGACAGCTCTGGAATGTCTTGTCTCAAGTCAGAGCCTCCGGGCGTACCTTGGTGCTCACTTCTCACAGGTTAGCAGTCTTTATTAGTAGATTGAAGTGTTTGAATCTGCTTCAGAAAAAAAAGATAGCAGAATAACATCTTCTTACTTTCAAGCAGTTGAATGAAAGAAAACACAGTACACAGTATTTTGATAGTATGATTACTAAAAACATATGGAAATAAGCTGACGCATGTTATCCTGATGCAACAACCTTGTGTGTACATTTTCATAATTTTTTCGTCTGCTGGTTAATTCGTTCTCAGCGTCAGAACTCTATCACTACTTCCATTATAATATGTCATTCACTTACTACATCTGAAATATTGTGACATTGTATGTTCCCATTTACTTTCAGCATGGAAGAGTGCGACGCTCTGTGCACCAGGATAGCCATTATGGTAAATGGCCGCTTTATGTGCCTGGGCAGCCCCCAGCACCTGAAGAACAAGTTTGGCCAAGGCTACACTCTCATTGTACAGCTCGGCCTTCAAGCTGATGGGAGTACCGCACCAAATGAGCCTATCATAGAATACATCTGTCAACATTTTACTGGAGCTAAGGTATGTACATATCTGTTCATAGGCCTACATATTTAAAAATAATACCAAAGAAGAAATGCAGTGAATGATTTGAACATAATACTTGCAGCCTAGCTCTGCAATCGGGGAAGTAAAACCGGTCCCTTGTTCACACAATTGTGCAATGCAGTCACATCCCAAGGACCCACTGACCTCCAGATAACTACTGTGTGTAGTGCAGTCTTTGAGTTGATGATATAGAGTTACATTATAACAGTTTCAAAACTTGTTCTAGCTTTCTATATCTATTCGATGGAGGTCTTAGAATGTCTCTGACATGCAACCTGCTCTTCCTCCATTGCCAGGTGTTTGATGACCACCAAGGCTACGTGCACTTCCAAGTCCCTGACAACAGGCTGTCTTTGGCTGATGTGTTTGAGCTGATGGAATCTACCAAGACAAGCCACAACGTATCCGACTATTCAGTCCACCAAACCACTCTAGAGCAAGTGTTCCTCACTTTCACCAGAGGCCAAACGGCTCCGAAAGAGAAGGACAAAGGAAAGAAAGGGGGATGTTGTTGCATGGCATCGCGGAGCTACAAATAAACACAATCCTGTAGAAACTTGTGTCTACTAATGCTGTGAATAAGAGGTCCACCAAGCAAATGATGATGGCATTAGTGGACCTTCATGTGGGATTGTAGATGGCAGATTACAGTTTCTACTACAAAGAAAGAGTTGTGAGAATGTCACAGCATACGTTTCAAAAGCCAAGTCGGGTGTTTGAGAATACATTTTACTGACATTGTCTGAAAGTGTAGAACATGAATTTGTTTGATGTGAGCAGTAAGGTGCGTGAAGACAAGTTGTTAGAGCATGGTGCTGCTCCTCACCTACTTAGTAGAGTGTAAGAACGAGGTGAATGAATGCTTCAACTTTGGTGCATTCTAAAAGGTCGCAGTGATTTTTGTTATGAGAATTTCTTTTTCCCTCTTTAACCGATTGAAGTGTTGTACAACCTTTTCTTTCCATGTCAATTTGTCATGCTGTGTTAGTCAAGATGCTATAATTTTGTTGTTATTATGATCTGTATATTTAAAACATTGCAAAAAATTGTTGATAACTTATTATGTCACCTTACTTCAAAAGTACAGTATTGTGACGTCTCTTCGGTCTATTCTATTCTATTCCATTCTCCCCTACAAAGGTAAACCAATGCATCTCTTCATTAGGCAGGTTTCAAGGTAAATGCAACAATTAGTGCTATTAATTATGGTGTACCTCAAAATTCAAACCATATTAGGCAATGCGAATGCTCCATGGCTGACATGTGACTGTTTCGAATTACATGACATCAGAAAAGGAACACATCACATTGAACAGATCTTACATTTTACATTACATACAACTACGCAGGATGTGTCAATTGGGCTGCAAGAAAACATTATTTTTTAGTATAGAAAGATGAAAGTTGCATTTGTTTATTTCACTAAAAACAAAACATCTTGAAATGTGCTGGTTTGCCTTTTTAGGGCAGTAATTATTATTATTATTATTATGTAAACCTTACAGAAGCACACCATGTTCAATCAACTCTATCCAAGACCTATCAGGTCGACTTGGTGGTGTTTGTGAATGGCACTTGTAAGTTTCAATGAATGTCATTGTTATGTGAATGTATCCTATTGTCCTCTTGAATCTGTTCTCCATGATTTCATTGTATGGCATTTGTTCATTTTGTAGAACCATTACTTTAGTGGATAGTCTTTGTGACAACACAGTAGTGAGCTGTCATTAAATATTCGTTGACAACTTGGGAGAACAAGCTGATTCACAGTCAAATGGTTTCACCTTCTTTCTTATAAATACTTCCTTAAACTGTGTTTTAGACCTCAGCTATTGGTGAAATTGATAATACCATAAGACAAAAAATCACTGGGTTTTTTCTGGGACATACTGTAGTATTTATGTTCCTTCACTATTTATATTGTAACTGACCAAATACTTAAACAAATTCTTAAAGATACCATTTTGTTGAAAGTCTGTTTCATCTTTCTCACTTATGTCTGAACAAAGAGACACATTTATTTGTAATCTGCATATTCCTCTTCTTCTTCTTTTCCACAGTCTTGATAACAATTTAATGCATTTGTTAACAGCCAAGTTGTTTTTTTGTCTAATCTCAACTTTGCGTTGTGGTCTCAAAACAATGATGTGCCGACATGACAAGCGTATTGCTTTGATAACATTGTCATTGTTCTCATGTTGGTGTTGATGAGGTGTCTGTTGTTTACAAATATGAATGTTGCAAAATAAATGTAAAGACAATCATGAAGAATCTTTTGAACAATATATGTACAGCTCAATTTATACAATAATCGTGTCAATCATTGTTGTAGGTACTTTTCCTTTTATTTGTGTATACATTTACTTTTTTTTAATGCCTCCAGTTTTAACAAACAAACTATCCCACAATTTAATACACATTTTTAATGTAAATAAGTAAGCTTGTGTGTAACATATGTTTTCTATGTTCATGTAAATGGATCACCTTATTTTATTTCTCTGTTAGTGTTATATTGTTCTTTTTTCTTCTTTCCTTTTCCATCAGCGATTTTTACTGAGTGATTTTGTGAAAAAGGCATTTCATCGCTAAATATTAGCATAACGATTTTTTGGTGATATCGGTTTATTACCGAGAATCTTCACTATCATTATATTGACCTGCACTTAATTTCAAATATATTATATATATATATTTGTTTTTTTATATATATTTTTTCTTTTGCATAGATATTCAATGGTAGGATTTTATGTGCTATTATATCCCAATTCTTCAACATGATGGGTATGAATATGTTCTGTATAGACATCTACTACATTCAAAACTACTCAAGCTCATCATTAGAGAAGCTACAAAAGCAATCTGTGCACACGTACATGTAGTTGTAAACCAATGCTTTTGGAAATAGAATAATTTCATTAACTTCTCATTAAGTCTTTTTAGGCCCCTACCACACTATGACAAATTGACAGGAAGACTGCCTCGAAAATGTTTGCCCACATGCTGTGGTCAACTTTGTGAATTCTTTCACATAAGTTGAAGCACCAGGGCTACAGAAAAAGATGTGACATACACATGGTTCAGTCCTAAATCATGGCTGTAACCACAACGTTGCATTAACATAGGCAGTACCAACTCAATGACTGCATTGCACATAGCAGTTATCTGGTCCGGAGGGGTCGTG
>JAUELK010260637.1:0-10005 GCA_031471215.1 Gastropteron pacificum | reverse complement strand
ATTATGATTACTATATATTATAATATGTTCAAATTTTGAAGGAAAACAAAAATGTAACAACGTTCTAACAACAGTTGGCCTTCTGTTTGTAGGTAATGTTTCATTTTGTTATACTTTTACAATGACATCATGTATCAATAAGCAATCCCAAATTATGATCTCAGGAATTTGTTGGATAGAGCCAGTGTTGGCATTCAAATGTAAAGTTAAGTCACTTGTACTTGTATCATTGGACTCCACTTCGGATGTAGTGCTAAACAGTAAACCTATTTTTTGGCTTCTCAACAAGTTTGTATAACATTCTATGATTTATGCATATTGTCCATACTTGTTGTAGTTGGCAGTTTTTTTCTTCTTACGTTCTGTTATCCACTCAAGTGAATTTATTTTACTTTCATTTCAAGCATGTGAAGGCTGACACAATTGAAGAAGAATGATAACTAACATGTTACAGTTACAACAGTCACTAGTCTTCTGACCGTCCCCTCAGATTACTACTACATGTACTACTACTACTACTAGTCAAACTACTACATATTTATTACATGTACCTATTATTACTCTGTTCATGTTTCATCAATGTGTGATCAAAAATAATTAGTTTAAGTTTAAGACTTTGGAGATAAGAGCCAGTATTGTCATTCTTAGTTAAATCTATTACTATTCTATTAGTATTAGGCCTACATTGTTTAAGATATGGTCCATGCTTGTGACACTTTTTAAAAATATCAATTAATTAAATATATGCCCTTTTAAAATCTTTTTCCTTGGTTCTGCTTCAGTCAGGTATCTGCCGGCTCACAGTACTCACTCAAATAGTGGATTTTCTTTTCTTGTACACAAATGTTTAGCCAAGTTTGTTTGTTGTTTTTTAAACTCGGACCAGACACTCCTGTGTGATTTGTCTTTGTCTTCATTACAATTCATTTATTTTGTTGTTACTGTATCAAATATTGTAGACTATTTTCATCCCTTCTCAGGATAAATAAAAAATGCAACAGGATGAAAAACTTATCACCGGTACTTATTATTCAACACCGAAAGAATTGTTACTTACAGTTGAAAATTGAAAAAGATCCATTACCTGCACTGATGTTACTTGAAAATAAAATTTATAATTTTGATCAAGTGAAATGCAGATTTTGTCAATACATTCAAGAAGTATTTGTTGTATCGTATGTGTTTGTTATACATGTTTTGACAGCCTGTATCCATCATACACTATGAGTGAGGTAATTGACGTGTGATGTGAAGTGGGTTTAGCACTTCGCGTTTTTTTGTTATTGTTTTGATCAGGCAGTAGATATGAGCTTTTTTTCAATACGGAGACAGGCCATGTTGTGTTGTTTTTCGTCTGTTTTGTGACTGTATTTTGTCTTAAAAAAGTGCCCTAGAGTATTCAGGCCCAGCGCCTGATGATGGATTTGTGCGCTCTACAAATGCATATCCAGTATTTAGTATCCAGTATAAACCTAAAGAGCCATGGCAGCAGCCTAGATTTTCAACCTAAGACTGGAGGGCTATATATAAAGCACACATGTAATGTTCATGCTTTTGTGCAGTGTCGTTACAAGACACCTCTGGACCAAACATTTTATAGAGCTGGTTTTAAGTGGTCAGCATGTCAAATGACCCGGGTTCAACTCCAGGGCGTGTGGACTCAGTTTCAATTATTTGAGAACATTTTCTCATTCAAGTGTCTTCTGGGAAAAAGTGTTTTGTCATGACTACTTGTACCAGCACCAGAATATTTTGTTGAAAGATTCTTGAAGTGTTCCTGCTTAATAAATCTGTCGACTCACAGTACAATGCTATTATTACATGTACATACTTACATTTTGTATATATTTTGGTTTATCGGTAGGCTACAGGCTACAACATAATGTAGTTGTAGTCATAGTGGGTGGTTGAGGAGCAAGGCAATGAAAATAAATGTAGTAAGTAATAGTATATCATCATCACTCGTCACATGGATAGGCCTTTCTTTTGTTGTAAGACTATCGATAGCCACGCTAAGTAGACACAGCCCTAGGCTAGCTCAACGCTGATTGGTCAAATACAGGTAGCCTATGGATTGTCTAGAGTGGCCTATTACTCACTTAACAAAATGTACTTGTACAACAAACACAAATAATGCAAGCATCTAATAACAACAAACATCAACAGATAGATAGAAAGCAATCTGAGTGAATGAAGAAGATCAAATTAACAAGTTACGTTAAAAAAAAGAAATAACAAAAGTTATTGAACGTAACACACACAAAAAAATAGATCCACATTCATGGAAATGAAAAGAAAAAAGAAACTTAAAAAAAGATTCAAAATCTGAACAAGACTAGCACAAAGTATTGACAAAATGAACGAACTCAAAGACTTTGCTATTGCTTCATAAAGTGATTTGTATTCCTTCGACAGCACGACGACCCCGAGTGATACTGAGTGCACACAGTAGACAAAAATAAATTAGTAGTACAATGTAGTAGTGTAGTAGTAGTCAAAAAATAGGGGACAGGAATGGTGGTGGGGCTTGAACCCAGGACACTTGCCTTCTTACCAGCCCAGCCTGGTGGGATAGACCAGTTTACTAGGCCGAAAGAGAGAGAGAAGAGAAATAGGTACCAGAGACGGAGAATAGAAAGTGAACTATGGTACATCTTGCTGTTCTGGCTATACATGTAATACCTCAGTAATATGCATGTAAATTTCTTATATCCTACTTTGTAGTATAGGTCGATAATGCAAAATTCCTAACAATGAAAACGAAAGTTTATTTGATTACTTATCCAATACCAGTACAAACAAGTAGGTCATAAATGTATATGGTGGTATAATAATAAGTATTAGTACATTTCCATTTTATTAATTATTGTTATATTATGTGTGTGTATTTAATACATCCTTACAACAAAACAGAACAACTTCAATATTGAAATCATTGTAGTTTCCATCTCTACCTTACACTGCAGAGGAAAGAGGAGCAGTTATGGAATTTTGCCGACTTCATAGAGCCTGACTATGTCAAGTATCTGAAGTATCTGAAGTATCTAAGGAAAAACAATTTGAAAGAGTAATGACTATGCACATCATGTACCAATCAGCATGACAATAATAGCTAACTGACTATTTAGTTACAAGAAAGAGGTTAGGGGGTGGGGTTGAAGTGGTTTGGGGGAGGGGGGGGGGGTATTGGTCCAAGGGGGCCCAGTGAGTGGTGAGGCATGCCCAGCCATCACTGACCAGGTAACAACTTTGCTAGAACAAGTCAGAACAAGAGTAGACTGTAGTAGTAGGCTTGTCTCATTAGTAGTATGGAACAGGCTGGGCTAGAGATATACGATTACACACACACTTACACATCATCATACAGTTACTGCCTTTCTTAGTGCTCTACAGACACACTCCTCTGTCACTATCACTGTTTCACTAGATCTACATGTATGTAGTAACTCATCCTTGAAAATGTTATCATGCACAATCTTTTGTTTACTGATTAGCAATAGCCTACTCTTTGTGATAAAGGGGACTCATTACAGTTTACACACTTTCCCCTAAGAGCTAGACTTACAAAACATACTGTCTCAAACATTTGGACTACTACATTCGCTTAAACATGAACAAACAGAAAAACTTGAAACACTTTATTGATGAAGAAAGGCCATCCCAGATCCAACTGTAGAGATCAAAAGTCAAAACAATTCTGTAACCACATTCCAACAAAGTCCAATGGACTATTTCGCTCATTCTCCAACACTCACTAATTAATACATTGTTATTACATTATTCCATCTCAACCTTCCCAAACAGACGTGACGTAGACAAACTGCCTGACCACACAGTTACTGCACTACGACTCAGATAAATCAGTACCAAGTACCACAGAGACTAACCCTGCCTAAACAAAGCCTGTCCTAAACGCAAAATTGCTTTTTCTTAGTAACAATGACAATAGTGGAAATTCAAAAAAAAATGCTTTATTACGTTTAAGAATTTATCAACACTTTCATTCATTCACAAAGACTGACCAACTGTACTCACTACGACATGTACATTTACCATTTTAGTTTTAGGACTTAAGATTTAAAATACTGGTGATACTCGTACAAATTTGGTACAAACTACAGAGGCAAGGCCTGACAAGTCATTGAAATTGAAACAAATCCTCACAAAGATGCAGCATTAGTAGTAGTAGTAGTAGCAATGTAAGTTTTAGGTCCAGTCATACAAACATCAGCCCAGACATATTTATGTTTAGACTTTGCTGGTCTCAGAGTGTAGTATACTTCCCCGACAAAACAACATAAAAAATAAAAAAATGGAAACAACACCAGACAGAGACAGAAGCAGATGATGATATGTGTAGACCACTAGACGGGTTGCCAGCCATTCACAGATTTCTGACTAAAAGTTAAAAAAGCACTCGTCTTAAAGCCTTCATGTTAAGGTTCTTTGTGGCTTAGTGATTGCAGAGACCATACAATTACAATACTTCAGGCAGGGACAAAGACTGACTTTTGTGTGGGGTTTCATGTGTCACTGAGGGATCCTTCCACTCACAGGCCCTTGATGGACACTAATTGATGGCCCTTCTCTGTATGGGCAATGTGTAGTTATTGTTACTCTAGTAGCATCATTTTTGGTAATACTTCAGCTGAAAAGTTAATTTGGCCAACCATCTCTCATAACAAATTTCCATGATTGGATCAATAAAGTGTAACTTATCTTATCTTATCTTATCACAATGGTCTCAAATCCTCTTTCCAATGTTGTGTCTGTTCGGTACTGGTACATACGTGTACATATAGATCTATTGCTTCAATTCTCCAAAGTTTTGGTACAAAAATCTGGTTTGGTAGGCAACCCTCACTAGATGAGCCCAAGACAGAATAAGACACAGAAAGAAGCATGGGACATTGGCCAGCCTTTCCTGCCTTAAAGAACAACAAACTCCATAGTCATAAAATAAATAGAGGGATAGAGAGAAGGAGGAGAAACTGAAGAATGAAAGAGAAAGAAAACAGAAGAAGATGACCACATATTTGTACAGATACAAAGAGGTACAATGTACATGATAAGCCACTGAAGTAATGGTAAATTATCAAATCATCAATCATATAAAAGTGTCGTCAGTGTCGCCATCGTGTCGGCACTGAATGTCAACCCCCTCTGTGGTCACAGACCAAAAACCATCTCAGAGCCTGTAGGAACATGCATTGGATCAATATGTCACATTTCTTTGTCACAAATATGTCATATATATGAAACTGTGTATGCCATATAGTTATCACTGTATGTATGTAGGCCTCTGTCACATTTGTCACTGTGTATGTATGTCATATATTTATCACTGTGAATGTCACTTAGTTGTCACACAAATGCGACATATTTCTCAATGTGTCTGAATGTCATATGTCTGTCACTGTACCTGTATGTCATATATTTTTCACTCTGTCAGTATATGTCATTTATTTGTCATTGTGTATGTCTTACAAATGTCCCATGAATGTCACACAGTGACCAATGTGTATGCCACACAAATTGTCATTGATTTCACAAACTACCATAACATTACTGTTGTTCAATAGATTTCAAAACCAACGACAATTTGTGACAGAAATGTCACAGTGATAAAAGCATACGTCATGAACAATGTCACAAAAAAGTTCACAAATGGATACAAACTCTGCAGGAAAAGAAACATTTGATTTCTCAAAAGTGAAAACCTCATACCATGAGTTTGAATATTCAATGAAAAGAAGAAAATAATGATAATAAATTGAAAAATATATAAATTGGCTAAGATAAGGTTATGGCCGAATCAAGTCTGATTTCAGTCTGTGACTTGTCCGTCTTAAGGCTGATATTTACGAAGTTTCTTTTCTTGCAGAGCATGACAATATCAATGTACCACAATCTAGCAATGAGAGAACAAAATGATTCTTTTGAAAAATCAAATAATTCCATAGCAACCCATTTCATTATTGAACAAGACAATTCATGGCAAACAAATTGAATATGATATCAAATTTGTGTTTTAAAACAAAAGAGGAACGATGCGAAGGGGCGTGGGGGGGGAGGAGGAGAATGTCAATATTACGACAACTCGCTTGAGTTTGGCGATTGCAATGACGACAACATGATCGGTATGTTGTAATGTTATGAACGACAGATTCTGATAAACTAAGTAACTTCATGGACAACGTCACTGAACAAACAATGAGCCACAGGGACATGGTTTGAGATATCAACAATACGTATGCTACAACAAAGAATAATAAAACATGATTATTTGTTTGTTATTCATGTCAATATTTGTTTTTACAATATTAAGCATGAGGAATAGTTGTGGCAACATTTCTTGCATTAATGAGAACATGTTTATGAACAAAATTGAAATGATTTAAATGTTCAATTGACGAATAATTCACAAAAGAACATTGATATAAGGTTTTTGGCCTTTCGTTCACAATGAATCATGAGGCTTTAAAATCTTAAGTCAAAGTCGATAACACATAGCAACGAAAAAACAAAAAATGATAATGAATTTGTTGTATGAAATATTTATGGTATTTATGGGGAGAGAAAAAAAAAGAAAGGAAATGTAGATGTCCACATCTTAAGACAAGACACAGAGCACATGTAGAGGAGAGGTAACCATTCTGCACATTTTTCAAAATGTTCATCAATGTAACACATTTTAATGTAAATTTATAACTATTAATGAATTAATGAATCAGTCTGAACATGATCATGATACAGATAAGACAAATACAAATTTGTATTATTATCAATTAATCAATAAATCAGTCCGCACAGGTCAATGATAACAGTGACAAAAAATACAGGATTTAGAGATTTGAATTTGCCGTCGTCATCATCACAACACCATGACAAAAATGCAGATTTGTTTCAAACGTCAATGAAAGCGGCTGAGAAGTTGATAAATGTGGATGTGCCAATGACAAGACCTGTGAGGCCCTTTGTTCCACGTCAAGGAATCTAGAGGCATAAGTCAGTAAGCCAATGAAAATACCAAGTAGAGGTGCTCGTATAGCGAAGTCACCCATGCGAAACTTTGACCAGTTGACAGTGATAAGAGACTGTGACCAGTTGACAGTGATAAGAGACTGTGGCCAGTCCTACATGTCCGTCATTGATTTGGTCTTCACAAACTGTTTAGGTACTTCAAACCAGTGCTAGAGAGAACGTAGCTTTAGCCACATCACAGATAGAGGTGTGAACAAACATGTCATCAAAAACAATTGAACTACCATACCAACATTTTCTCATTACGTAAGATTATATAAGATAAGATAAGTTACACTTTCTTTAGTCATTCGTTCATAGGAAATTCTTTTCAGTAAGAATTTGTTTGTGAGGCAACTGACTTCATTTCTACAAAATGTTTCGCCGATCACACGAAAGGGTGAATTCTACTTTTTTGTGTGGATTTGAGAATTAATCAACAGCTTGCGGGTCTATATCAACTTCCAAGGCTACGTTCACTCCAATCAGCGTAGCTTTAGCTCTAGAGAAATAAAATCTACGAAGACAACATACTGTACGAGGGCACAAACTGAAGATACTCAGATGTGAAAATCTTTAAATGGCTCTCCGGAAAAAGTAGAATAATAATGGGTTAATCCTCCTTCCTTTGTACTTGTATTTGTGTTTGTATGATAGGCGACAAAACGAACTCGAAATATGTATCAATACACAGAAAACAAGTCATACACAGTAGTAGTATCTTTAAACTACAATCCAGAAACTATATGTCTATCTACATCTAAGAGTTCTAGAAGTCAACTGGCATTCTGTCTAGGTTGAAGTTCTAAACAATAATGGATACTAGTGTTAGACCTAATGACCAATAACCTCTAATAGTGATAATGGTAGGCAGACTGTCTGTCCACTGCACAGCCCTAAGTCGGTTTCTAAATCTATTCCATTATGTAATGAAAGAAAAGCGCCTTGAGCCTGTTGTTAAATCAGGGGAAAGCTCTAGAAAAAATGAACTTTATAATTATTACTATTACTAAAATATGGAGTATGTATCACACACAATGACAAGGCAAAACAGACGACATCAGAAACCTATGAGTAGGGTGTTGAATTCTACAAATGATTAACAGAATGTAGCATCTCCTCCCTGAATGACACTGAAGAACACACACAAATCTGATGACACACTGATAGACTGACTGAATGATGTGCATGCATGGTAGTAGTAAGCATTATTGATAATTTTATTGGTGAATTTGAATGAATATGAAATGCGAAAACCCAATCTTTCCGTATTAGGATAAAGACAACCGACAGCTACAGCCTTATAAGTAAGCACTAACCATAGAATGTCTACTAACTCCAACATTTTAAAGTTTACTAGTCAATTACATGTACTTTTAGTTCTCCCGCCCAGTAGATACTATAGGTTTTATATACTTTTTGATTTGCATCTGAACAGTTAGTCTGAAAAAGCTGAGTAAGAAAGTGCTATTTACATCTTGCTAAACCAATATTATTTTGCCTCAAGTAGAGTAATACTCCAGTCTTGAAAAGTTATTACCTGTCTTTACCTCTCATCCAACTAATGTTATGTCATTTTTTCTACAACAGCTTTTTGCTGTCTTTACCTCTCAATCAACCAATATTGTGTCATACAATATACATGTGTACAGACGACTTGTTCAACTTTACCCCATTCCTAACCAACATTCTGTCAAATTGCGGTATCTGGAGTAGTAGACTCTCTAGTGGAGAGTCTCGTACCTCCAGTGACTGTAAGAGTTGTTTCTACCCTTCTTCAGAAAACTTGCTAAACTTGACCCCCTTCCTTCTGTTATCATATTGCCTTATCTAGAGTAGTAGACTCTGTAGTATAGAGTCTTGGACCTCCAGAGACTGTAGGAGTTGTCAAACTTGAGCAGGTAGACCCCCTGGCCTGGGTAGGTGTGTGAGCCACAGTACACCTCCTCGTGGCAGTCCCGGCGATACACGGGGATGATCTCGTCTGTGGGTGGCCTAGAGTCCTTCTTGGAGGGGCCTCCTCGCTCCACATCGCCCGTCTTACCCTCTGGGGACATCGCAACCATGGGGACTAATGTTGTGAGGGGGGTGGGAGGGAGAGAGGGAGGGAGGGAGGAGGGAAGAGAGAAAGAAGGACGAGAGGGGGAGGGAGGGAGGGAAGGAGTAAGACAAGAGGAGAGGGGTAGTGAGAGAAGAGAAGAGAGAGGAGGGGAGAGATGGTAGATAGAAGAGAAGGGGAGAGGGAACGGTGTGAGGACATGAGGGGACAAGAAAGAGATGATAAGGAGGCAGTGGTGGAGACAAAAGTGAAAGAGAGAGGAGGGTCGGGTCGATTGAAAGAAAGAAAGAGAAAGAAAGGAGAGAGCAAAGGGATGAGTGAGTGAGAGATGAGGAGGGAGTAGGGAGGAGACAGAAGAGAAAGAGAGTAGAGATTGAAGAGAGGGGTGAGGAAAGTTATTGAGTGAGTGAGAGATAAAATATGGGGTAGTGATGTATCGAAAAGTAAGAGACAGAGGATGGGAGAGAAGGAAGGAAGACATGGAAAAGAGAAAGACCGCAGATGCATAAAGACGAAGTGGAAAAAAATGAGAGGGTGAAGAAGTAGATGAGGATGTGTGCATGGATAAACAGAGGAGAAGAAGACCAAGGATGAATAAGGACGAAGATAAATAAAAAGAAACCAAAATCAAATGAGAGGGTGGTGACAGAAATGAGGATATGTGCATGAATAGATAGAAGAGCAGAGTTGCATTACAGAGTAGAGTGGGAGATAAGGAGAAGGGAAGAACAAAAAGAAAGAAAAAGAAATGAAAGAACAGAAAACGATTGAATGTAAATGGCAGAGGGAGCAAGAGTGAATAAGAGAGGAAAGGTGAAGAACATTCAAAAGTAGAGAGGGGAGAGGGAGGGGGGAGGGAGAGAGAGAGAGAGAGAGAGAGAGAGAGAGAGAGAGAGAGAGAGAGAGAGAGAGAGAGAGAGAGA
>JAUELK010260527.1:0-16168 GCA_031471215.1 Gastropteron pacificum | reverse complement strand
GTGTCCACGTAAACCTGTACATAATTCCTAATGCAGCTCATATGTTTATAGAATTTCTTGGTGGCCCTGAAAAAAGCATTTCATGTGAAGACATTTCTTCTTAGCTCGATTAGTAATAGATTATTATCTTAGTAAATTACCAGAATCTATCGGACTTGAGGGTGGAAGTAGCGGACGGTCGCATCAACTAGATCTAGAATCTAGATCCAGAGATTTAACACAATAAGAACTGATTGCCTGCCTGATTCTAAGACACTCCTGATTTTAGATCTGTATATAATTTAATTAAATTATGATGGGGCTGCGGGGCCGATCATAGGCAGCCAAAATCTTTTGCACACAATGAAATTAAGTTAAGGACAACAGTGTCAATTGACTGATCCATTTTTATCAATATTATAATCCCCAGATTCAGAGATACTGTTTTTCAAAAGGACAAAAGGCTGCAATCTAACACGAAAGTTCAGTCATGGTGAATGCGTTGGAGATGGCAGTGGTTGGGGTGATGTTTATTCATCTATTTGCCTGCCCCTACACCAAAGTGGAAGAGAGCTTCAACATGCAAGCCACCCATGACATATTGAACCATGGATTAAACATAGAAAAGGTGTGTGGTTGTATCAGAGATAATAAAGTGATAGTGATGCAATCATAAAGTTGGTAGGGCCTATTCTATAATGTTGTAATTCATTTTATAGAATGTGTAGACCTATCATGTATATGCATGTCAAAAGCCATTTACAATTCTAAAAGCTGAATAGGAATGGCAATTCTGATAATATAATGCAACTAATCATACTTATTATGAGTTGAAAGGAAATATCTGTATATCTATTCCCTTAGTTGCTTACCCTTTTTTTTTTAAATCAACATATCAAGGTATGTAGTCATGGACATGTACTCTTGTAAAAAATGTGTAAAGTTAGTAACTTTTATCTCTCAGATGGCACAATAAGGAAAAGTCCTTACTGGAAAATCAAAACTCATGCATTATAAATATGTTATAACATAACACATCTGACTGAAAAAAACACATGTTTTCTGTATCCCCTCAGTATGACCACTTGGAGTTCCCTGGAGTGGTACCAAGGAGCTTCATTGGGCCCCTAGTGATTGCTGCAGTGTCTTCTCCGTTTGTGGTGCTCAGTAATATCACAGGAAACAATCGCTTTGTACAACAGTACATCAGTATGTACTCTTTCTTCTTCTTTTTTATACTGCGTCCATGTCTACACTTTAAAAGAAATATGTGTTTTGCACTTTTTCAGGAGGGAGGAAGATGGGTAACTTTAAGACCATTACACATCACATAGACCACTGTTTTGCGATGAAGAAAGAAAAAAGAGAAAAAAAGATTTCTGTGAATTCTTTTCATAATGGAGAAATTGTAGTCAGATTTGAGACACGGTTAAGAGAAGGTATCATTTGAGGGCCTTGCAAAGATGTGACCAGTCAAATAAAGACTATGATACAGCCATAATAATAGCCAGAACAAGATATTATGCGAGTGTTGACCTCTGTATTTGTGCTTTCCCTCATCTCTAGCTCGTGCAGCCCTAGGACTGGCCACCTCTCTGTCCTTCATCATATTCTGTCAGGCTGTGGAATCTGGGTTCGGCAAAAGTGTAAAGCGTTGGCTGATCCTCATCACAATCACACAGTTCCACTTCATGTTCTACATGTCTCGGCCCCTGCCCAACACAATGGCACTTACTTTAGGTGAGGGCTAGAGTCCAACTAAAGTCAAGTGACTATTGGCTTCTGTGCTGATTGATTCAGAAGTCATGATCAGCTAATTTGTACTCGTAGTACATCTACATCATTCTAGTATAATGGTGGTAATAATGAAGATCATTTTGAATTCTGTTGATTATGCGCTGAATCCCCTTTTCAGTGGGCTCGAAGCACCATACACATGAAAAGTGAATGCAGAATGTAGACAATGACAAGGCAAATACAACATATTACAACCAATGTTACAGATTGTGTGTGCAATAGTTATCTACAATTTTCTTCTAAATTGAATGCATCATGTGTTTCTCTTGAATATGTTATTATTATGTGTTTTATTAACTTTATATGCATTTCCATAAAGTGTAAAAGTAAGACACAGCACATTGTTACACCAGTATTATTCATATGCAATACCTGTTCTCCAGTGTTACTAGCGCTGTCAAGCTGGTTGTACCAAAAGCATCGGACATTCATCTTGCTGTCGGGAGCTGCCATTGTCATCTTCAGATTTGACCTGATCATGTTCCTTGGGCTAATACTGCTGAAAGAACTGTCGGTGGGCAGGCTCAAGATGGTCAGATGCATTGTCACAACCTTCCTGGCTGGCAGCTGCTTACTAGGTAAGGAGAAGAAAAAAAAGAAGTTAGTAAGGGATTCAAGAAAGGTGTATTTTATTAGGAGATGATACATACTCTTAAACATCCTCTTTTGATTATTGATTCTATAAGATGCGGTGTATGAATTTTCCCTTCATCATTCTTCATATTTGTATTCCCTTTGAAAATAATTTGGGTTAGAATCTCTCTCAGTCTACTCTTGTTTGCTGTGTCTAAGTTGATAGTCAACAGAAAACAACATTAATTTTAGTTGTTGAAAAAAAAGGTTTTCAAGTCTAAATTTGAGAATTTATTTTCTCCGAGCAGTATTTTAATGTGTTTTAGGGATTGTTTATTTTGATGTGTCATTAACGATTGCAGTGATCTTGATGGCGCATGTGACGATAGATAAGATTCATTTTATTGATCCACGCAAATGGGGAAACTCATGTTTGTGTACATGGAATATTTTGCAGGTAAAACAGAGTGCTGTTGATTCAGAAATTGATGTGACGATAGATTTGATAAGACATAATTTCATTGATCCACGCAAATGGGGAAACTCATGTCAGTGTACATGGCATATTTTATCGGCAAGGCGGAGTGCTGTTGATGCAGAACATGTTAATATGATAGTTTGTGTCAGGTTGTATTGGCTGTGCTGAATGATGTTTGTAGTCAGCTGAGTCTATAAATAGATTGACCTTGTGATCTTTCTTGTCTTGTGCACCTTGATTTAATCCATGTGCTTGTGTATGATTTAGTATGTGATTGATGTGTGCTTGGTCTGACCTGCCTGTGATTGTGACACATGCTGGAATAAGGCATTTTTATTAATAAAGAACACACTTTTTTTGGTACTTAGCATGACCTAGATTTATTTGTGAATGTGTGTATTGTCCCCCAGGCCTGACAGTGTTGGTGGACTCTTACTTCTGGCAGCGCTGGCTGTGGCCCGAAGGAGAGGTGCTCTGGTTTAATGTGGTCCTCAACAAAAGCTCTCAGTGGGGAGTATCCTTTGAACCAATACTGTGGTGACTGGACACTTCACTGGGCATGGCACTTTTTGAAGTCTTGTCACTTTTGGAAATCATGTCTCTTTTTACTCCCCGATGTGTCTTTTTGTTTGTTTACTCTTTCTTTCTTTAAACTGTTTTCAAGGATCTATTCAGCAAGATATTATTCATACGGTATGTCACAGGTCTCATGCAATAGTGCAATGATATTTAAATTTAAAAAAGAAATAATTACAAAAATCAATATTCAGCAGCAGTGTGTGAAACCTGTATCATGTACAACACTAAGCTGCACAAAAATAAATTCATATAGCATCTGCCCTTTACAGCATATTATTACACCAACATACCGGTTTCATTCTGAAGCCATCTAAACTCGCTGGGAGGCATACAGGTATGCGGACTGGCTGACGCCCATACTGCAGCATGCTAACAAGATATTTTACTGTCAATAGTTGTGTACCCCTTTTACGCCTTGATGGGGTGAGACGCCTGATGTTGGATACAGAGGTACTCTCAAATCCAAAACGAGTCTACACGCCTAAAATTCAAATCCGGAACCTTGATTCATATAAGATAAGATCAAACTTTATTGTCCATAAAAATGTCACATTGCTTTGGTGTTGTACATAAAAACACATTACATTGACAAAAAAAACGTGGTTAAAACTTAATATAAAATACAGGCACATTACATATCACAGTTTTGCACAAAAGTACCAACAAATATCTATGATGATGGTGATTGCAACAATTTAACGGATGTGGGCATGAAGGACTGCATGTGCAGGATGTTGCGACTGTAGCAGTATATATTTACAATCCCTTGACCAAGTGCCCCAGACCTCGCCGTTCCTGTGGTACTTCTACTCTGTCATCCCTCGGGCTCTGTCTGCCACGGTGATCCTGGTTCCGGTTGGCGTGTACCTGATGCGACACGCCACGGTCATGCTGGGCCCAGCTCTGGGCTACATCCTGCTCTTCTCTTTCCTGCCCCACAAAGAGCTGCGCTTCATCGTCTACACCTTCCCCATGATGAACACGGTCGCAGCATGTGCTCTGGCCACATTGTGAGTCCTACAGGCTTCTTATGCAATCTCAAAACCTTCATTTTAGGGCAAAATGTACACGCGTCTAAGATATCTAGTTATGGGTTTAACTTCTTGTGTTGTATACATTAGAAGTAAAGAGAAAAGAACCTTGAATGTTGGCACACTGTGCATTTTTAGGATTCATTTTGAAGTATGACAATTGGTATTGCTATGTTTAAGAAATTGCAACTTTATTTCCTTTACAGGATTCTTTGGTATATGCTGATAATAATGTTGCTTCCTATGTTCCACCTCATCATTTAAGATCCATGAACAGAAACCTTGTTAAGAAACACATCCCTAGTAAGAAGACTGGTGAAAGAGCTTTTGTTTGTTATGCACCCATTGTCTGGAATAACCTTCCTTTTTTTTTTAGAAAAAGTGGACCAGAAAATGACTATGGAAAAAAATGTTTATCAGCAGAGTTTAGGACCCTCAATTATGAAGTTTCTGCTTATACACTTTATTCTAAGCTGTAATAAATATGATGCCAATTATTTGTACTAGTACTGTTATTATTATATTATTATTATTATTATTATTATTATTATTATTATTAGCGTATATCATTTTGTTTTATCAGTACAAAGTCATTTCGCAAAGTAACAGTGCCATTTTGGAAGAGATTGGAAAGATTTTTTTGTTGTAAATGTATTAAAGTTGGTAACTTTTGTCTCCCCAGATGGCAAAATAAGGAAAAGTCCTTACTGAGGAAGTTAACAGCCCTGGGAGCCACCAGCCTGTTGCTAGGCAACCTGTTGTCCACGGCAGGCTTCCTGTACATAGCACATCACAACTATCCAGGCGGGACAGCCATCAGACTCTTACATCAGCTGGAGCATAAGGCACAAGGTGCTGTTGAGATTCTCATCTGTGTTTACTGTCTTGTATTGACTCATGTCTTGAACATGAGACAGTGTTGACAGTTTTCTGGAAATTTCATGGAATTTCTATGAATTTTTTATTTAATGTATATTTTAAGCGTATATTGACTAACTTAAATGCAGGAGAGGTTCCTTTTTATACTTTGGCAAAAAGTTCAGCAAATCCTGAACTCTTGGAGGACTGGCAAATCTGGTTGGACTGTCCTACCTCTTTTAAAATCAAGTAGAAACATTATTTTTGACACTCTTTTGAATATTTGTTCAAGGGGGGTGCTGTTTAAGTTGTCTGTTACTGAATTTTTGTTCTGTTTTGTAAATGTTTTTTTTTATATTTTTTTTTTACGAATTAATATGTGAAACTAAGGTATTGTTTTTTTTTAACATGATCGTCTACTTCCATTTGAATTATTGCTCCTTTTTCGCTTTCTGATGAAGAGTAATACGATGAAGTTTATATAATAATAATAATAATAAATAATAATGATAATAATGATAATAATAATAATAATAATAATAATAATAATAATAGTAATAATAATGATAACAATAATAATATGAATAAAGTGTATTTTTTTCTTTTCTTTCTGATATCACCACAATGTTCTTATATTTTTTCTTTCTCATGAAGAAAGTGTTGTTGTCCCCAGATGCCCATGTGCACATTGATGTGTTCACTGCTCAGACTGGGGTCACCAGGTTCACACAGTTTAGAGATGACTGGATGTGAGTGCACGCACTACTTCTTCCTCACTTCTTTGTTGACATTTAACGTCATTATTAACCTTATTAAATAAGATAAGATAAGATATATTTTATTCATGTTACTACAGTAGAACACAGCTATAGCGGGATTTTTTGTTCTAGGAGAAAGATACCCCCCTGTAAGAGAGTTCCCTCTACGGGCATACAGAGGAAATGATAGGAAAATATCAGGAGAAATCCACATAATTTAAGTGATTACCTCCCTTCTACCTTAATAGAGATTTACGTGCACAAAGAGACTCGGAGATGGACTGTCTTTGTTTCAGAAGTGTTGTTTTTTTTTCTTATCACACCACTGACTGCCAGTTGGGAGCCCGCTAATGGCCCCACCCAGCGCTACCTAGACCTGAAGCTTGCTCAAACTCTCCTGCTGTATCCAAGTTCAGGCCTCTCCTTGCCCGTTGTATCCGAGCACAGATGATAGAGCTTACATTGTAAAAAAAAAGGGAGGGATTCCAGTAAGGTCCCGCTTTAGCGGGTGCCGCTATATTCATGTTCTTCTGTATTCTTATTATGTATCTGCCAGATGCAGTAGTGGTAGGCCTACCCAGTTTGGGAATTCTTCATCACATCTAATGATGTTCTCATCATATCCTCCTTCCAATTTTCCTTCTGGGCAATACAATGATTTGTTTCTGGAGGATGGGTAAGGTACCTAGGGCACGTTGGTGAATCTTTCAGTCCCCATCTATGCATTCTTGCTGCTGTTGGTTATATTATCAAAGGCATCAATGTGAACAGATATATGAAGAGTGCGAGTTTGGGGTTTTCAGAATTTACTGTAATCATGAAAACTGCCCATTAAATAACAGGACAACAAAAACAAATTAGCCAACTCAAGATCAGCCAAGTAATCAGAAAGAGACGGGACAGAGACGTATGGAGAAGTATTGTGGGGACATCAATTGTAACAGCTAACATCAATAACGAAGAGGCCGACAAGTGACTCATACCTTTGATTGTTTTTGTTTTTCTTGTGCCAGATACAATAAAACAGAGGAACTTGGCCCTGAACACCTCCAGGCCTACTCCCATCTCCTGATGGGCAGTTCCGGTGAGGGTGCCGAGGCCATTTCCCCTTTCATCCAGAGCCATGACGTCCTGGCCACAGTTCAAGCCTTTGACAGGGTACTCGTTGACAAGAAGGCATTCCCACCTGTGCAACTGTTGTTTTCCGACAAATGCTTCTTACTCAAAAAGAAAGACGACACAGATGTGTGATAGGTGGTCAGCTAGTCGCAGTCATCTTGCCTTGAGCTGATCAGTTGTTTGGTGCACAGAACGATAACTTCAAATCATTTCAATAGAATGGTGGGAAACTGAGTCGTAAAGGGGTTTTACTAATGGTGCAAATCATTTCAACAGAATGTCGGGAAACTGAGTTGTAAAGGGTTTTTACCAATGGTGATGACTCAAAGGTAGGATTGTTCCTAGAATTGAAACCATTATTTACTGATTTTTCATCAAGTATAGCAACACTGACATTTTTAAACAAAATAGAAATGATATATGTGTACTGCCTAAGATTTCACCCTTTCATCGATTGGGTAATAATTTGTAGCAGACAGTGACTGTCATGACCTGCACTGAAAGATATACTATTGCTGTCTTGAGATTTGTTAGAGAACGGTAACATAGAATAGTGAAATAATGAAACAACAATAACATTGATGAATCTAAGTTGTCAATTGAAATCATTCATTCTACTGAACAAGAAAAGATTTAGCACAATGTTCTAGCAAGGAAAATGTTTTTTTCTGACTATTCTTAAGGTAGTAACACTTTCGTCAATTTGATGTCAAAAGAATTACATTTAGCACATGTACTTGAAATAGAACAAATTATCAAACAAATCAAAACAATTTGACAACAGGTGAGTACACCTACAGGTAGTAGTTTTCACTAAGTAGCAAAGAATGAGCTTGCTTGCACTATTTGTTATCAAGGGAAACAATGGTGAAAACATGCAAGCGCACAGAGCTTTTTGGATAGGCGTTGTAGAAATAAACTTGTTTTATTTTATTAATATTACAAGTAAGAGTTTGACTCATTTCAACGTCAAAGCCCCCAAATTGCTAATGAAAAGAGAGGAGACCTCTAGCCAATCAACTGACCAACTGAAGCCAAGGTGCAAGATTCACAATCGCTTGTTAGTTGTTTTACAAGCTCTCATGCATTTTCCTTCAACAATCTGCTAGATATTTTTACATATCAATGTCCTAAGCTGTATGTTGTAGTTGTGATTCCAAGTTTTTTTCCCGTACTTTAATGACTTTATATTGTTTGATTGTTGTTGATGTCATGAGACGATGAGGAGAGTCTTTACGGAACACGATCTCTGTCTGACGTCGTTACGATGTTGTCACAGTGATGCCAGTGTCTAGTGACAAGTGTGGAACGTTAGCTAGGAGTCAAGCTGTCCGGTCTTTTTACACATGATATTTTGTGACAACTCTCGTTCTTCCCATAGATTCTTGTACAATGCCACCTCTTTCTTTTAAAGGAAACTTTTTCCAGCTTGGTCCTCATACATTTTTCATGTCCTTCATGTGAACTTATCTTCCTCAATTTTGTGTTCTTAATTGGTTTGTGAGTTTAGCTCATGATGATAGTAGTAAATTGTATTGGACAAGATTTGTATTGCCATTTCCAGAAAAACACATACTCAGTACATGAGACCACATGTTTGCAGTGCGTTGATCGAACGGTTTGGCTTAACTCGTTTGATCTCTAAGCAAGTAACCTGGGTTCAAAGTCCTCTGGGTGGTTGTGAGGGCTATCCACCCCTGTCCTATTGGAGACAGACCTCTTACATAAACTTACAGTTATAGTGTGATTGTGATGTAAACCTCAAATCAAACAAATACTGTACATTTGATCATTTTTGGAAATACACAATGGGTATGGTTATTGAATGAAAATAGTTGAATACAAGAGTTTGAGTTTGAGTCTACACACCTGCTGACGCAGTTGGATCATAGAAGAGATGGGATCTACAATTTAACGTCTGTCTCCAATAGAACAGAGATGGTCAGCCATGTATACTGCCCATATGACCCATGTCCAGAAGGTCCCCAGAGGGATTCGAGCCTGGGTTGCCCGCATGGAAACTGAACATGTTGAACGCGTTTACCATTTGGCCATTGCACGGCCAGAAAGTCTGATGTTGTGAAGGAAATGTTTTCTTGCCAGCTCCCCTAATGTTTCACATATGTAGGATATGTTCCAATTCCAAGCCAAGACTACTGCCAAAGTATTGTGATACTGATATACTCTTGTTTCAGTTTCATAACAAGTTTTAGCTAATCAACAGTGTTGTGTTATTTTAAAGATCTAATTCCTGAACATTGCAGTATTTAAGTTTGTATTTGTCATGTATTTCTATTGTGTTTTCAAAGAGATGAAATCATACCAATTTTGAAGAGCTTTAAAATGTGGGTTTTTATTCTTGTGTGAACTACAATTACAGTGAATTATTTGGTCAGCATGGAATTTGCCTAAGTACTTTCACTTTCACTCTAGAATTGTTATACATAATATGTCACTTTGGGTGAACCTTCATAATAGACCAGCTGATCCATACAAATGTATTGGACTTGCGTCCACCAGTCAGACTCAATGTGTCAAACAGATATTACATAAACTTTAATAAAAAGATTTGCTAGCATTTCACATCACTGTTAAAAGTCATTACCAACTTTCAGCCTGGGCATATGTCATAGTTGTAGTAAAGATTTTGAAGCATTTTTGCATTTCTTGATGATTATTTATGTAATTCATAGGAGCAGGCACTCACATATTATGAGAGAAAGTAGATACAATCGTTTGATTTTAAAGGATGATTTCGTAGTGCAGTGGGTTGAAATCTCGGTCGCAATTACTTGATTTGGATTTGAGAGTATTTTCTTATCCACCACCAGGTGTACTCTTGGAAAAAGTACTTTGTTAGACATTTCTCATCTCACCCAGGTGTAAAAACTGGAACCTATCTAAAGACAGTATGGTGGTATGGGCGTTGACCAGGCAGCACTACCAGTATGCCTCCCAGGAGGTTGAGATGGCTTTGGAATTAAACAGGTCTGTTGGGGTAATAACATACTAAAATGCTTTGAGCTTGCTGTAGAGCAAGAAAATGGGCTATAAAATCAGATATCATTTTAGGAGGAGGCTCTAGGTTCTCGCTTTCTGGTCTCAACATTTACATGTACATGTATTTAAAAGTATTAAAAATGTAAGCACAAGTACTGCTAAAGTTTTAGCTTTTCTCATTTATCCTGTTTATCTTTCATATATATTTCCATGCTATTTTTTTTCTGAGGATTTTCATGTATTTGTTTATGGTTCTTGCATTATTATTCTTTTCAATTCTGGTCGTATCTGCCTCTTCCAAAATGGTTACTGCTTTACTTTGCTGTATAAGGTTTTGACTTTGTTGTGATGTTTTATTTAATTCTTGTGTGAGTCTTGATTAGATTTGTATGTGTTTGAACTTCTTATACTTACTACTGAAATTTCCGGACTATAAGCTGTACCTTTTTTCTACCAGCACAGGCCCTGCCCTGCGCCTTACACAGGTGTCGATTATACTAGGATTTTTCATGAAATATAAACTCTCATTTCTACCTGGAGTTGAATTTTCACATACTCATAGTAAAAGACAGGGCCTAGACTCAAATGAGCGGGTCATTTGTTGATGTATAAAAACATTGAAAGGTGTACAAATAATAATAACGAAATAAAAGTTTTGGTACATAATCCAGTATGGCCTGTAATCCGGTTCAGCTTATACTACATTACATATATGTAGTACAAATCCATAATTTGTTTGGTAAAATGGGGGGGGGGGGTCCTTATACACCGGTGCGCTTTATAGTTCGAAAATAATTACGATACATGTACAGTGTAGTCTAGGTCAAGAGGGCTTAACATTTTTCTTTTACACCTCTTTTTTCTTGTTCTTCCTCTTCTTCTTCATCTATGATCTATAATGATAGAACAGTTTTCAGACAGTGCATCGAACAGGGAAATGCATTGTATATCTGCATAGGTTCCCTCACAGTTGCTACTAGAGTTGGCTTGTGTGCTTTGGCACCAGTTCTTTTATTGCTTTTGATGATACGAAACTGTTTGTCTCAGGACAGTGCCTGTGATGAAAGTAAATATTGAGTGTGTGTAGATCTCTGTGGGACCCCGAAACTGATTCAATATGCTAGTACAACACCCCACAAATAAGAAGATATGATCAAGTGGTAATCTTCCGACTAAGAACAGGCCACAAGAAGATGAACCACCACTTATACACAAAACTTCAAATTGGACAAACCGACATCTGTCCTTGTCAACTCGGTCTACGATGACAGAACATCTACTACAGACGTGCCCCCTCCACAACATAATAATAAATCATACCTGGAGGGAGAAGACACCAACGCAAACATAACTTTATGGCAGCCTACGCTATTAGTGTTAGTACTGAAGCAATCTTCTTTTGTGAATGAGAAGAAGGCAAAGGATAAGGCTTGTTTGATTTTGCCTGTTTTTTGTCCCCAGTAATGTAGAACATGTAATGTGTTCAATGTATTTGTTGAAAATGTTCCTATCCAGGGTTGTAAAAATGTGAGCGGAATTTGCAGATGTTCGGAATTTGTATTCTTACATTTAATTTCTTTGTTACAATAACGATCTTGAAAATACTGTACAGAGAAAGCTTTCACCATTCTGTGATTCTTGTTCACAAGTGAAAATGTCAATGATCTTGAAACAATCCATGAATTGACAAAATGTTTCTTGCTTTTTAAGAATAAGAGTATGTAAACTATCCAATCATATTCTATACCTCAGTTGTTGTTTATCCCTGTGTCACACTTACGCTCCCAATTGTAACAGAGGGCACTGTAACAGAGTTGAAAGGATGTTACACTTCTATTGGAAAGAAAAAACATCTTTATCCATAAACCCTTTTTCTGAAAAAAGAATAATTAATAAAGAGTATTCTGAAGAGGCTTCAGAATCTTCTCAAAATGCAATGGTCCTCCGAGCAAACCTGTACTTCCTGAGAGATGCTCAAGCACAGAGATTCCATTGATTCTGATAATGAGACTGATTGATAGTAAATCAGTGTTGATGAAAGTTATTCAAATTTGCAAATTACACAGATTGACTTAAAACATTTCCACCATACATAGCCAAAAACGTTGATACCATACTGTTTGATAAAGATGTCTTTATGTATGATTATACAAGTGTATTTTTTCCTCTTACTGTTCTTTGTTTGTGATCTGTGTCATTTCCTATGGTTTGCAGTCCGTTCCTCCCCAGCAGCATGGCTGCAGCTCTATGTGTTCATCTATGTGCAATAAATGGTCTATGTTTGAAGATAACTTTATCATGATGTGTCAAGTCTCATTTTTATCTGAATGTTGTAGAGAGTGGAAGTATTGGATTATGTATGGAGTGGTATAACTATAACTGGTAATGATGGCATAATTTTAAAAATCTATAGTGTCATCAAAAAATCTGTGGCATTTTTTTAATAATATTCTGTATTGGGATGTAAGTAAGATGATATTTGATATACTTTATTCATCCTTGTGGGCAATTTTTGTCTTTGGCTGGTCTATTTCATTCTTGAACCATTTCAACCTCAGAGATGCCAATTTTCTGTAAATTTACGAAATTCCGTCAGCTCCGTTCGGTTTAGATTTAGATCCGAACTTTGTTGTTTTGGCTCAAGAGTTTTCAAAAGACCCAAAGGCTCTCTAAGTGAAGACAAACTTGAGAGGTCTAGTGCCTGACACATGTCCTTCATACTGTGTTAAGAAAACAACTTTCACAGCAGCCCACTCTCATTATACATCAGAAATGGACATTAAAACATAATGACCCTCCCTCTTCTTATATGATCTGATTGTGTCCCGGGGGGTGTACAACTCAAAACTATATTAAAAAAGAAAGCAGTCACAAGTGTTTTGTTTTACACCCCTAGCAACACTTTTTAGATCATACAAGAGGTGGGACCTACGTTTTAATCTTGGTCTCAGATGGGACGGAGGTGGAGAGCCATGAAAACTGCCCACGCGACCCATGTTCAGAATGCCCTCATCGGTATTCGAACCCGACTCGCACGCTTGGAGACTAAATATGTTAACCATTCGGCCACTGTGCAGCCCATTCACAAAAACATGTGCTATAAAGACAAACATCGAAGTAAAGAGCGACAAATGGGAGTTTTGTACCTCAGCTCTTTATTTTGCAAATGTATATCAAAATAGATGCAATATGAGATAAGGATTCAGTGGATGAGGTTCCACTTTGATTAAGTCTCTGACAAACAATATATATTTTATTTCATGTGTGTATATCATATATTGTAGAATATGTATAAGGTTAAATATGATACAATATAAAGATGTCTGTACAGTGTTTTATGTTGAAAATTCTGAATGAGCGGACAAAAAAGTTCAAAAAGATTGTGGAAGCCAGAAAAAGAAATTTCGAGCTTAATGTGAGGATTGTATCAAAACAGTATGAAATGAGAAGAAAAAAAAGGAAATCCTGAATATGATCAAGGCAAAACATAAATTCCTTTAGACAATAACGGACTAGCCTTAAGACTCGTATAATCAACATGGGGGGAAATATCTTTCTGTTATAACTCATTCCTCACCTGTCTGTACTGAGAGATGATTTTTAACTAATAGTTTCGTCCCTATGTTCCAAACTTAATTGGGACAACAAGAACAACTTGACCAACTCACATTTTCTCAGGAAACCCCATTTTGATATTCAGTCTTCGGATGATTTGAGTTGATAAACAAAATGGAGAAAAAAAAGTGGGAAAAAAAAAAAATCATGAGATTTCTTCATTGGCAATTCAGGACATGAACATATATTTCAGTTTGAGAAATGTATATGAAGAAAAGAAATGTACAAAATGAGGAGATTGACCCTTCATGTGCATGAGCTTTCAGCAACATTGTGATTGTTGTTTGTGGTACTGAAATTCAACCAGTTCATAGCAAGAATTTTCACATCACCACAACCATGGACGTTGATTACAATGAACAAGGGAATGGACAAAAATCAGGTTACAGAGATTGACAAACAAACAATATACATTGTACACTGTAATGAAAATGACAGTTAATACAAAAAGTGCTTATTTTCTCTCTATACTTTACACATGTAGGCTCCCCATTCTTCAGTCAACATCAACAGTAATTACCATAAGGTATGTATCCTGAACAATTTCGAGGCCATAATGTCAATTACATTTTTAACTTCACCAATCTCCGCAGTTTCACAAGACACAAGAAGTTCCCATAACCCAATTTATGACCTGCTTGCTGTAATTACCGCCAACAAAAAAGTTGTGAAATATATTCGGTTCCCTTGAAAACATGAATGAATTATGTAGGCTACCTAGGTGCTGCTAAAACAGTATGAGACACAAAATAATTATTGTTTCTAATTCTCAGATTCAGAGAGATAATGTGTAAGGCACCATTGTCACAAAACATGGAATCATGATGAAAAGTGTCAAGAGGGTTCATGTAATATAGTCATGATGATTTGGTCAGTATTTACATTTAACCACTTACACAGACTATGTATACAACTTTCACACAGACAAACCATTACCAACCATACAGAAAGTGTTTTGACCTGCTCAAGTCTGTCTACAATTCTAGGTCTATGTTTTTGTTTTATGACATTTATGAGGTTCTCAAAATATGAATCAGTGTTTGAAAGTAAGTACTAAGTGGGAATGTAAGCTGAATATGTAAGCTGTAACTATCATGAAGCATCACTCTGCACTTTCCAACTCCATAAATGCAGAGTACTTGAAGTAAATTTATCAATAAATCCATACAAAACTAGTAGAAAAAGGCTTGTAAGTTGTTCAGACAAAGGTTTCACTGTTATGGACAGAGCACATACACACAATGTCGACAATAGAATCACATACATTTCCGTAAGACATCACATATCTTAAACCATAAACATATTCCTTTAAGTAAGGCACTCAACAGCTCACCCACCCCTTTCACTCTTTCGTGTTGTAGCTAGTTTTTCATCAATATTTGTAGAACTTCTGAAGGCAAGAGATTTTAGGATATCATGTGAAGGATTCACTTTCACCCAAAAAATGATATGAAGGGTGCAATAAAAAAACACATTAAACAAATTGGTGATAGATATAAATGTAGAGTTGCAATATCTTTCTGATAACATGATCTCTATCTGACTTCATCAGTTCAACTAACTTGGCTTCTATAGATGTATTAACTTGAACAGGCCTACCAAATACACCATTGGTCTTTGTATTGTTAAATTTCTTTTTTGATATCATTATATATGGACAACCTACTTCTTTGCTGCTAGATATTAAAGTAAGTCTTTCTCTTACCACCCACTATCTCCATCTAGTGACCTACTACAGAGAATCCATTCATAATTTGGCCTCCGGCTTTGTAAATATGTTTAGAATCTAGTTTTCTGATTCTTTAAAGTGCCACATGTCTTTGTGTGGATCTCCGTAGCCCACGGCAGGGTAGCCCCCGGCAGGGTAGCCCCCGGCAGGGTAGCCCCCGGCAGGGTAGCCTCCCCGGGCGTAGAAATCGGGAGCCATAGGTCCGATGTAGGCAGGGCGGTAGCCGTAGTGCTTGCCGTAGTAAGGATCCGCACCCATGGTGTACACTGGCTCCATGGCCATGGGGTAGTCTCGGCCATGGCGCTTGTCCAAGTACTCACGGTCCTCATAGCGCTCGCTAGTGATGTAGCATCCAGCCAGAGAGTAGAAGGTGGCGGTGAGTGCGGCCAGGATCATGGCCACCCAGGCTAGAGCGTAAGACCAGCCATAGTCTCGGTCAGTTGCGTCATCAGCCTGAAGTAGGACATGCCCAAAATACAACCAAATTAGACCTGAGACATGGCCTATAAGTACTGACATCAACAGGAAATTACACAGCCTCTTCATGAAAACAATGTTCTTTATTGAAAAAACAAGACTGGCATTATAAACAGTGAAAGCAGAAGAAGAAGAAGAAGAAGAAGAAGAAGAAGAAGAAGAAGAAGAAGAAGAA
>JAUELK010260526.1:0-26343 GCA_031471215.1 Gastropteron pacificum | reverse complement strand
ATCGTGTTCTTTGGAAATGATTAAATTTTAAATCTTCTGTTGGGATCTCTACATCTCCATATCTGGCTTTCTGGATAAAGATTATTTTATTTCTGGCTCTCCTCACCACCAATGGTGTCCAGCTCAAGTCATTTAGTATCGCTGTAGTGTTAATATTACGATCATATTGATCTAAGTCTAACGCACGATACAAGCAGTTATTGCAGCCACAGAGACCTCCCGTCCCAGTTTTTGAAAGGCGCAAATAAATGCATGTACTTTAACAAAATGTTCGGGCCGGAAGGTCTGAGCTTTATTTACACCTGTCCACCTTCCCTCTTGACCTACATTTTTAAAGATAGAAACATCTACAAACGAAGCACCGATTGCAACTGTGCAGAAAAGGCCACCACTCTATGACAAAACATGTGCCATGTAGTCAAATAGATTTTGTTGTGACAAAACAGTGAAACGAAATTGGGGAAGAAGTTGTAATCGATGATGGAGATCTTACTAATAATTATTGTATTCATTGATTCAGTCTCCATTCTTTTCTCAGCCCTTTCCCCTCTTCCCTTCACTATGTCTTGATTGTGCATGCTTTTTGTCTGTCTGGCAATTCTTGAGCGCTCTACACTAAATAAAATAGTATTGTTGGCACGACACTGCGCCCAGTGTTGAAATAGTTCACAAAGTTCTCTCGAGTTTCAGTAAAATTAAAACAACTGGGAGGTAGACGGGCTGGGCCGGAGGAAAACTTCCTTTTGCCCCGTCTACCCCCTGAGCCCACCCCGTAAGACCACCTTCACTAAGCGGCTACTTGTTTGTTCTAAAGAATTTGTCTGTTTGTTGTATTTTTACGCTGGATTTTGAATATCAGAATGGGCTCGAAAGTGAGACATCGTATAATGTTCACGTCGAAATAAACTTTGAACCTCCATAACTTTTTTGTTTGTTTATCGATTTTAGTATTTTTTTGTCTTTAAAATTTGAGTTCAAACAGCTCTTGAAACTTGAAACACAAGATATCAGACTATAGAAATGTTCACTTGTGGTACCTACTTGTATGCTCCACCAAAGGCACTAAATCAAGTCTTGATTATTTGTGTATAGACATCAAAGAGCATTGAACAATCTACATCCAACACGTCTGAGAGGACCAACTAAACACTTATACAAAAATGTTATTCAAAAACAGAACTATTGAAGGTATCTTTGTATGTAAGTATTTATTTACAGCCAAGATGCCACAAAGCGAAGACATAGTGAATTATAGTGCACAGATCATTACACAGTGGAAATTAACAACAGCTACACGGGATTAATGTCAATGTCATTCATTAATGCACAGGGGGGACATTGTAGTATGAATGCTGCAGTGATCACTTTGGCACGTCTCCTTGTAGTGTCCTGGGTTATGTTCACAATGCAAGGCAGCCTTGTCTGTCCACTACGCTCTTTTCTGAACGCCCGGCAGGCGTCAAGCGGGCGCCCAAAAAAAGTTGTCTCCCTATAGACTATAGGTGTAACATTCTTCATGGCCACACCTTCAGTAAAGGTGCATATTGTTTTCACATTGAGATTTGCACTAGATCTAGATTCTATTAGCACCAGGGGCCGCATTCTATCAGCAGGCGGAAAATGCTTATACTGGTGGAAAAACATCTGAAAACAAAGGAAAATTATTTAAATGCTGACACTAACACAAAACTGCCATGCCTTTATGAACATAGCCCTGATGACGATCACAAGACATCGCTGTCGCTTCTACTCCCCTACAGAACGGTCAAAGTAATGCTAGCACTCACTGGGGCAACATCACAAAGTCAGGGTAATCATTGTTTAAATTAATCAGAGGTAGGGTTCAAACGCTGGGGATTAGAGTGGGATTTGATTTCAGGACATGATAACTTATAACATAAACAAAATACTAACACAAAGACTTCTAGAACAAATGTTTAAACACGGCCACAATGTCTATTGAAGTTAAAGAATCCTTTGGCCCCGACCTTGATAAGAGCAGACTGTGATAATACGAAAAGTCACACCCATATCAAACTGTCTAAATCCAAGCCATTCATTTTTTCCCCCGCAACCTTTAGAGTCAAAAAGATCAAATGGCAGACAACTCTAGCCTACAGCCAAGAAAAGGAAACTGGGACTGAATGAATGTGAGTAGATGGGAGGTAATCGTGGATTCATAGTACATACATATCTTTGTACTACGACAGTTGATTATTACAACCAACCTCTAGCCATCACCTTGTTCCGTAGTTTGAATTTCTTTCATCATCTTCTCAGAGTGATTCAAGTGTATAAAAGAAAGGCAATTGACACAAAATGCTGTTCAATCATTCATATAGTAGTAGAAACATAATATATCACTATCACTATCAGTTTTTGTGACCATTGAATACAAAAAAACAAAGGTTCAAACCCAATGTCTCATCTATGCGAGAGCTGATAAAGATTTCAAGCCTTAATAATAAATAGAATGATGTGTGCGTTGACAAGGCTGCAAATATTTTAACAATGACCGGTGGACCAATCAGATTTAGCCCTGAACTGGCCACTGGTCAGGACACTGGGCCAAGACTGACATGTACATGTACACAACGTCCACATTTCTGACATCAATCTAAACAACCACCCCCACTCCGCCTTTCCCAGACAATCTATACATTGTCCAGGACTCTTCCAATAGATAGAATGCAGGACAAAGAAAAATCAAGTGGGGGAAAATCTACTAAGGGACATTGAAACAATGCCAGAACCTGCATTAAAGAATAAGGCACCGTGCGCACTAGACAAATTCACCTCTTGCTCGGCTGCCGTTAAAGCAATTTCAATTGTGGGTATTTCACAACTTTACACACAGTTTAAATTTCCGAAAGTAACGCCCCGTTGCGATTAACCGGGCAAACATGCTATTGCAGTGCGTGCGGGGCATAAGACTGTTTTCAAGCATGTGATCTGATGATGGATTTTTAGACCTTTTTATGTACGTATATTGCTTCATGTTATTTTGGGGGGCCTTTAGCTCAGTTTCAGGGGAGAAGGCAGTATACAAATGAATCTCACTGCAATTGTTACTGATCACTATTATTATCCATTTTGTTAGGAACATTCGTTTTCAAGTCCAAGTTGACAGTTCAGCAACATTAGGCTGACAATTGTTTCAACAGTATTATGACACCTAGGAGACCTGCCTGGGCTACTAGTAAGTCTTGGGTAGTAGTGCAATGACAGCGCACACGCTATCACATCTGTATCAGTTTTAGAATACAAGCACATGATACATTCATAATTAATTCACATGTGCTAGGATAAATCAGATAAATCAAGAAATAAAAAAAAAATCCTGCCATCAAAATAATATTCAACTTTCATGTTCTTGTATTATCTCTCATCAACAGATTTTGTATTCCCAACAACACAAAAATAAAAACATGAACAAAATAAGCAGTAGAGGACTAAATATGATAACGACCAGAAAAAGAAAAAAAAAAGTTAATACAGTCGTATAATTATAGTATAGACCTAAATTTCCATAGCCTGTACAGACATCTTTAGATGCAAAATACTTTTTCTCTGCTAGTTTTATTTTTCTTCTCATAAAGAACATTAATTATCAACTTTTGAGTACAGGACATAATAGACTAAAAAGAGAGGGGGGAAAAACCTTGTGTACAAATTTGTTTAAAAGGGGGCAACAAAATGTTCACTTATTATATTTTAAACCTTTGAGCTTGGAAGAAATACTCATAAGATATATAGCAACAGTGTATATTTTAATGAATAAAATTGTTTAAATGTGAGATGTTATGATATTGTCAGGCAGTCGTCATACAATCAGAGACACCAAATAGGTGGCTGGCTTCTGTACAGATCAACAAGTTTTGTTTGTATATTCACAGCAACAACAACAAAATGATAAAAAGTTGGCGAGAACAGCAAAATGGAAAACAAAGTCAAAGTTTCATTCTCACTACGACGAGCATTGTTATATAGAATGAGACATCAATGTAATAATCATATTGCTGTCAAAGACAGATAACTGACTGAATGCAACAACAAGACTTAACACACAAAGCTTGCTAGGACTCATTCCACTGGTGGGTTTCATCACTTCATAGGACTCCACTTGTAGATAGGCTCATAATAAGTCATAAGCAGAGATTCAACAACAATTCTGACATTTGACATTAAGGCCAAGGTAAATATGAACCAGGTCACTTTGACTTCAAGAACCTCTTTTTCTCCGTCCTTGTTACATTTACATCATCCACCATAGCCGATTGCCATTCATACTGAAAAGAACATGTACAAGGCATTGCTAATAACAATTTGACATGGACATAAAAATTGTTGGCAAAATAATCAATCTGTCCAGCTTTAGTCAAAAGAAGGATTAAAACATGAAGTGCAATTAAAATGACATGAAAATATACAGACTTCAACAGTAAAACAGATTATGTCATAGTCATGATGAGGAAAAAAAACTAATTTTAAAAATCTATCAGGCCTTTTTGTTTGACTCAACTCTTATACAGCTACCACATTGCTTTCCATACCAACTGAATTAGCCCTGACATGAACAGAATTATTGATATAGAAAAATGAAGGGAAAATATAACGGTAAAAGAGCTGAATAAAATTCATTGAACAGTTGATAAGTGACAGACAACAACACAGAATCTTATACAGAATCAAGTATTAGTTACATTTTCCCCTTACCCTGTTGCATCCTCAATAAGGGTCAATCAAACAAATCTGGGGCCGAACTCTATCCAGGCTCTAAATCTAGGTCAAATTGTACTTTTCTTGCTTTCAGTTGCTTTTCTTTTCTTTACTGAGCTTTGAGAGCTAAACCCTGAGTTAAGCTACTCAAGTGGATCAGTGTCGTCACAATTCAAGACACTGATTTCACTTAAGCAAGACTTGTTTTCCTTGTTTTCTTTCTTACTGTACAACCTGTATGACTCTATTGCTTATTTGTTCATCCTGCAAGTATATGACTATGGCCAATTCACTCAAATGAACATCCATCCCAAACAAACCCTTTATGTTATGATATATATTTCACTTCATTCTCTATGATTTCTTTTTCTCTTTTTTTTCTCTGCACAATGCAACGACTACTCTTTGTTTCCATGTTTCCAACCATATATTGTTCTTCATATTCACTATTTCGAAACATATACTTAATATTTTGACATACCTTCTGTTCTCCTTTTTATCCAATCCCCCCCTCCCCCCCCCCCCCAAACTGCAGTGTAACTAATATTTACATTTCCCACCATTTCTTCCTCTATCTAATTCGCTATTTCCAACACACTTGCTCCAACACTTTCTGCCACTACCTGATCTCCCATCCTTTCAGTCAGTCATACGGCTAATGAACTAATGCATACAGCAGGTTAAAACATCTCATTGGGCCGATGGTGGGCAGATGTGCTCAGATAGGTTGACGGCCCTCGACTACTGCCCTGGTAGGAAAACTGCTCAAAGTGCGGCAGCTGCGTCATGTCGGCCTCGTCAATTGGGTCCAGGCGGCCGCCACCCATGACCTGATGGGCGCCTGGGGTGAAGTGCAGGGGCTCCTGGGCAAACTCCTCTGGGATGTACTTGGTGTCCCACTCATTCTCTACATCAGGGCGCCACGGAGGGAGGATCTGAGAGGAACAAACAGAATACACGTCAGTGCTTCATGGGGATTTTCTTCACTACTCCTCCTACAGCACTTCAAACTGGTTGGTTACACATATTGACCCTTTCTCTACATCAGGACACATGGAAAGAGAATCTACAGATATGAAACAGAATAGAAGTCGTGTAATAATAGTAGTTAGTAGTAATAGTAATAGCCGATTTATATGGCACTTTTTATCGCTC
This sequence comes from Gastropteron pacificum, assembly GCA_031471215.1. Taxonomy (NCBI): domain Eukaryota; kingdom Metazoa; phylum Mollusca; class Gastropoda; order Cephalaspidea; family Gastropteridae; genus Gastropteron; species Gastropteron pacificum. The sequence goes on along the minus strand of JAUELK010260526.1, from coordinate 20,469 downwards.
TACAGCAAGCTCAAAGATGTTTACCACAAAAGACATGTTTCATTCCAAAGCCATCTAAATCCCCTGGGAGGCATACTTGTCAGCACCCATACCAACATATAATAACTTATTGCATTTCTTGTGCGCATTTCCAGATGTAAAACATTTGCTCAATGCGCATGGACAAGATCTTTCACTAGGGTACTCTTTTTAACCTGAATGGTGAGGAATGTGTGACAAAGTACTTTTTCCAAAAGTACAACTGATCTAAGTGTGTTTTATTTGCTTTTTGTTTCTTACTGCGCCAGTGTTCGAAGGCCCCTCAAATAGGCCAGTGAAGTGGTCCAGAAAATCTGTACTCTATAGTTTTGATTTTCTTATTTCAAATTAAATTCTTTCTGGGACATCACAATGAGATTTTCATTATAACTTTGGGAAATCTCTTTTCAAAGTATCAACCTCAGCCATTTTTGTGTCATGTCACATGTATTGTGATAATAAATAGCAAATATTCATCTGTTAAATTCTTCTGTAAGTTAGCCACATGTTGATCAGTCTTTCCATGTCAACTAGGCAACTAAGTGACCGTTTCTATTCTATGCATCTCTTAACAATATTACATATGAGAATTCTTTAGGACGATGTCACTACTACCACACATTCTAGCATCATAGTGCTGTTGGCAGTTTTGACCAAGACAAATATAAAGGAGCTTGTTAGCTGTTTTTGGTGTCGCAAATCACTGGATGAACAAACCAAAATTGTGGACATAAATAAGTCCTCTGCAAAAGTCCTAATTGGAAGAAGTGTGTATAATGTAGTTGCAAGGTCAAGAAATAGTCAATACAGCCTGGGCAGCTAATGAGGAAGTAAAGTAATCTAATGATCAACCTAGCTTCTGTCTGGGCTCACAAGTGACTCTCTACATACACAAGTGTTTGTTTCCTGTCAGGGAATGTCTTTGTATGCAAAGTACTGAGCATTGATGAGCCTTTCAGTGCTTATTGATGTTGATCATGTGTATCATAATGCACTTGTGATTGTGCCTGTGTATTTTAAATTGTAAAGCGCCAAGAGCTTTTTGGATGACGCTGTAGAAATAAACTTTATTGTTATTGTTATTATTATGAATGAATGTTTGCTTGTGGTGTAGTTGTGGAAGAGTTATGTTTGTGAGTAAATCAACAAGGGGAGTATGTATGTTTGTATATCTGCAACCAAAGTGCAGAATAGAAGAAAAAGACAAAAATAGAAATGTCACTACTGTGAGAGCAGAGACTCTTTGCAATTGTTTGATAAATGAATTTCAAGGTAGAGAAGTATAACCACGCCAGCATGTCCCAAGTGGATTAGCATTCTCGTTGCCATGGCCATGGGGGCTGGCTTCCCCCCTTGTGAGTTTTCTTCTTTTTTTCCTTCTTTTCCCACCATTTCATGATTCACCATCATGCCCATTTCCATGTGAAACTTATGACACTGCTGAGCAACTTGTTCATTTACTTAACCTGTACTTGTAATCTATCCTGTAAAACCTGTTGATTTTGCCGTTTGCGCAATTCGGCATAGTCCTGACCTAGATTCTAGAGAAGCCATCTTTGAATGAAAGCTCATATTTTTGGAATGGCCAACTTTCGAAACGTATTAATCACTTGTAGAGAAGCTGTCGTCTTCAGGAGGAGAGAGACGCTGGTCCACAATGGCACAAATAGCCCCTTCCAATTAAAATGCTCCCCACCCCACCCCTTCTTTCTCGCGCCAAAAGCAATGCTGATCCTAATAATGAAATGTTTCCCTTAAGGAAAAACAAAACAAGCCAGACCCTCAAAAGAAAAGTCTATTCAAGTTAAGCAATAAACAAAGTCCATAAAATGGATTTGACAACTACGATGTTTTCAAATATTCAAATTGCTGAGCATTTTTCTTGTGAGGTTTGGTTTTAGGCACTAAACCATTCCACCCCTCAACGGAGCAAAACCTGCAACTATGTACCAGAGACACTAAACGGCTGTCAATACCAACCAGCTCACAGCACAAGGGACCAGAAATAAAATGTCTTGATGGCAATGAAATAAAAAAAAGCCCAACAGTAATGTCATTGGAAAGTTGACAAAGTTTGTGGAGGCAGTGACAAAGTAAGAACAGGTCTAGTGATGGCGAGAGTTTTATTTCATCAAGCACCTGACAAGTACGCAACTAAATCACTGTGGACATAGAACCCACACCACTGGCCACGCCCTCCAACCTTGATTGGCCAGATCACAGACAGACATAGGATGATGATAAAGGAAACAAACAACAGAGACATTAGGGACCTTTCACAAGCACCCTCTCTACACAGCGAACCAGAGATAATGTAGAAGGTGTAAGTCTTTTAGAAGGCGCAAGTCTTTTAAACTTACAGCACCTGTTCGCATCAATCACAGTAGGTATTGCACACTTGCAGACTAGGAATTCCAAAGCACTTTGACAGCGCTTTCAAGTCCATGAAAAGCAACAAAATTGAGAATGTTCAAATACTCTCTTTGTCAAACCTCTCTTAATCTAAAAAAAAAAAAAAAAAGCTTCCATAGTACAGTTGGCACCTACAGCCCACATGATCTCCACAAACATATAAGGTTAGTGGTGCGTGCAAAAGGTCCCTACTACATGTGTATGAATCATGAATGAGTATGAAGCAATGGAGCAGTAAAGGGGTCAGTAACTGGAGGATGTGACAATGGAGATGACGATAGAGCCACAGACACTGAGACTTGAAGAAAAAGGGTTACAGTACAAGAAGGATTGAACAAGGTCAGAACCATGGAGGATGCTTGAGTCAAGTCATCACTCATGGTTGAGGGTGCAAACTGATTAGAAGAAGGAAGAAGTCCGAAGAAGCGTAATATATCAGTTATAGTAGTTAGAATTATGAACATAAATTGTTTTAAAATAACAATATTAACAAAAACAAATACAAGTTTTTAAAGGAGTATTAAACCACTCCTGTCCTGAAGAGCTCAAAGCACTACAACTACAAAACCAAGACTAAGAGAATTTGTGTTTTCTTCTTCTTTTTTTTTTTTTGCTCCCTTGCATTTTTCTATCATGTTTCACAAAGGAAAGAAAAATGAAAATGACCCAATGATAGAAAATAGGTAAAGATGGGCTAGATGTTGAGAGATTCATATGCAGAATGACTGTAGGAAGGAGAAGTATGGGAGGGCAACAGGACTCATGAATAAATAACTGTTATCTTTGAATATAATTAGTATAATAGTTAAAAGTATTATGTGAGTGAACATTACTATGAACAGGTGTGGGACACACAGCAGACACAGATCAGAACTGACCTGGGTGTCTGAACAGCAGCGTGGTGGTTAGTTTGAAATGTATACTGATATAGCACATTATTAAAATACATACATTAGTTATATGGCATAATAGAGAAAAAGTCTGTGTTGTTATGTTCACTAGTGACCACCATCATTTGACATCTTTTCATGAACACATTACAGTGGGGAAAATGCTACCATGCAAGCCAATGTTGATTACAGTGGGTAAAATGTTACCATGCAAGCCAATGTGACTGTTCAACACCCACAGGACAGGTCTTTTGAAGCTTTGCAACAATGTACTGAACTGATTCAGCTGAATGGAATCCATCTTAGAAAATGTTGAGCTACTGCTGTACATGTGCCAACAACTATGTAATGTGTACTACTACATGTGTACATGAAGCAGAATCACCTGGTTAACCTTACTTGAGACTGGATTTGGGACTTGCGTTTAACAAGAACATAAATAAATGTTCTGAACATACTTAACTTGTTATCTTGACATGCATCAAAATGCATAAGCATCTACATGTACATGTATTTTGATTTTGAACAAGGCTCATCAATCCAAAGCCATTTAAAATCCCTTCAGTGGGAACTTTTGTATTTTATTACAGCAATGAAGTCTACCCAAGAAACAGGTCTCAGAAATTTACAATGGAAAAAGCCACATCAAATCTCTCTACATCTATACTACTTTTCAAATTGGCTCTTTGAGACAATGCACACTTTGAAGTCAGTGTGGGGAAACATTGTTTCATTAAATTGAAGAAAGAAGGCAAATCTAGTGTCATTTGCTAGATGCAAAGGAACAAAACCCCAAAGAAAGAGAAGCTCTCCTGGCTTGATGCACTACCAAATAATGCTGTAGATAGGGTTTGAAGAAAGACTGGTCCCAGAGAGAGGGAGTGGCGATATACATGGCACTTGCTGAAATCCAGTGGGTAAAAATCTCAAAGCAGTAGGCAAAGCCTATGACCATTGTTTTTGACATTTGGTTAAGTTGTCAGTTGTCATGCACATCATAACCCTCAAACTCAAAGCACTGGTTCACATGAACACAAACTGTTTGAACACTACAGACTACATTGCACAAAGGAGAACTAATACAACAAGTTAATACCATTGCACAAAGGATAACTGATAGTACTAATACAACAAGTTAATAAGGAGTCAAAACAATAATAAAATACAAATTAACAATTCATATATGATTACAAGCCACTTATTGTTGATACCTGAAATGCATCATGACCATGAAGCAATGAAACAGCTAGACACACACACACACACACACACACACACACACACACACACACACACACACACACACACACAAATAAGAATTTCAATATGTGTGAATATCTTTATGGATTAAATAATGAAATGATATCAGAAGAAGAAGAACATGGATGCAATAAAGGTTTCTCAATAAAAGGTACTGGGTACAAAATCCCCAAGCAAGGTGGATGACTGGTATGTGAATTGACTACTTGGTACAATACATAAAAACAATTAGTTTTTACTTCTATCAATGAGATGGTGAATGAAAACAAAGTTAACAGGAAACATGGGGGTTTTTTTCTGTCATAAACTTGTTACTACTACAGATGTACAAAGGAAAGACGACCGATACACTTTCACTGGCATAATCTACAAACACCTCTTTAGTATACACCAAACAAAAAGTAGACAACACCAATCAAATTATGCAAATTGTATAAGTACTACAAAACAGCAAATCATGATAACAGTGACGTAACGAAAAGAGTTACATGTATATCATGATGCAAGATTCAATATTAAAACATGTTTTTAAAATTATTCTTAAACAGACTGTTTAGTCCTGATCTATGCAAAAATGGTACTGTTGTATTGTTTCATGCTAATTGTATCACTAATAGCAATAATATAATGCTGAATTATGCACAGAATCCCCCCCACCCACACAAAAAAAGAGCAATATATAATGTGATCGGTGGGATCGATAGGATGGCATTAGATTTGCCATTTTCGTCCGGAAAAAAGTTTAAAAAAAAAAAAAATTATCTGAGCAGTTGTTTTTTCAAAATACAAAAAAATTGACAATATCTCGAGATTTATTTCATCACTTTCAATATTTTTTTATATCATAAATCACAAATTATAGGTTGGTCAATTTTACTCCATGATTTGAAAAGAAAATAATAAACAAACTGAGACTGTCTTAATTGACTAATACCATGGTGTCTGCTATTATTGCATGAGCACATCTCTAGTACATCAGTACTAAGGCAATCATGGCGTGATCTCTCCTAAACAAATAAGAACTCTCCAATCAATGAAATCAACTACCTGAGGCTGATATGCTATGAAAACAATGAGTTGTGTGTGAGGTAGTAAATTGATTTTGACAGTCAGAACACAGGGATACTAATATAAATACACTGAGATCATCAAGGTTCCCCTTTAAACTAAAAATGTGTTAAAATATAATCCTGTGATCACCACCACCCCATGCTTTAAGTAAAACACATCCTGTTTCAACATGTTAAAGAAACAACACACATCTCATAGTTCTATGAGATATATCTTTCAATTTATCTTTGTCTATTGTGTTTCTGTATTCCAAACATATTAAAATATAAATTGCTGAATAGGTAACTGTAACATTGTCATATTAATACAAAATTATAAAACTTTGGAGCATGTCTACTATAGTATGAATGATCAGCAGCAGTACATATCATACACTGTATGAATATTTTATTTTTCCCTACATTGTACTCAAGCGGTAAAAGGGACCTGCAAATGGCAAATTATGAGGGGGGAGAAATCATCCCAATCCATGCCTGCTAAGTCTTTGAGTAAAAAAGCAGACATCTGGTATGTCTTGCTATTTCTGTAAACAAGTGTTGTCACATGATTTGCACCCTGAAAAAATCTGATTTCAGACTAAATCTAAACTATTCAAAATATTTACTGTTGATTGGATAACTGTTACAGTGTTACACTGTATGTAAGAGTTTGCTTTTGGAGAAATTACTAAATTTTGAATATTCAGCAGAAGCAAACTATCTGTTAAAGTGCCAACTCTGACATGAACATAGATACTACAAATTGACAGATTAACCAACAGTGCCATGTTGTAGCTTCAAACTACAAATATGTTTTTATAGAAATAAAAAATGTAATCCCATAATCAAAACAAATGCTAACAGTATCCCATTCAAGTCAATCTTTTAATCTTAATCCATCCTATTTAAGAGAGAGAGAGCCTAGCGTAGCAAGTGTGAATCGAATGTTGCACTGGTGGTCTGTTACAAGTTCCAAGTGGTTTCATAGCTCATCCTGGCGCTGGCCAAAGAGCCACGGCTGCCGTGATACGAGAACTGCTCAAAGTAGGGCAGCGTCTCCATTTCCTCTGTGATGGGCACCAGGGGCTGACTGGCATGGGCGTCGCCCCCCATGGACGGAGTCACGTTGACAGATTCCCCTGTGAAGGCTTCATCAAAGTAACGTGTGTCTGTGTCTGAGGTCACTTGAGGCTTGAATGGGGGAGGGATCTGTTCCAAACATGAACCAATCCAGGCAGTCAGGGTGACAGTTGTTTGGTGGCAAGTTATTAGGTTGATGAGTTCAAAGCAACATGTTGTTGTGTCAACAGTGTTGAGAAAATGACCAGCCAAAGTAAAATTTAACGATAAAGTCACATCATCCAGGTAGAGATCAAATGTGGATACAACACAAGATTGTCAAGATGGTCATTGAAAAAGAATCCATGTAGACAGTCATGATGAAGCGTAGATGACCATGGATCCCATGAAGAAGACACACGATGTACATGGAATCAGTGGCAGGTTTTCAGATGAGCAGCAATTCCGACATCACGTGGTCACAGTGAAAGTGCCGTTGAATGAAGAAGCCAGGGTGTCCATGAGTGATGAAGCGTCGCATGAAAAGATGAAGGAAGGTAGCCCCATGGCAGGAAATGGCATGATGGTGAAAGAAAAAGGTGTTAGCACATTGACATCAAAAACATTATTTTTAAGTGGGCCTAAAAGTTCTCTAAAATCTCAAGCCTTTCCAATCATGTCTGGCAAATTATTCTTTTCTTCTGCTCCCAAAACAACAATAGAACCCATATATATAGCACATGTAGACTGGTTTTAAAAAGTTGATGAAAACAAATTCTCAGGAAATGAATCTGATTTGTTCAAAGATTCAATGGATAGAACAGACGAGGCCCAATCAAACATCTATGATCAATGCATTCAGACTTTAAAAAGTACAACATCTTGATTCTCTCCACATTGTAAACTACATCTTGATTCTCTCCACATTGTAAACTAACTACTACCAGCAGGATCACCTGTGAACCTGAACTGAATAGAACTGACAAATTATCATCCAGCCATTGCAGGAAAAAGCAACCGCAGCAAGGCCACTTGAAATCTTTAACTTCCACATACAAATTTTAAAAAACATTCCTTATCAAGTATAACTAAGACTACATTTATTCAGATTGTATTCTAAAAACTTCGCAGCTTCAAGAAAAGTTTTTACTTTTAAAAAATATTGTGTTAGCTTTATGAAGTATGATCCATGTGAGTTTTCTCTTTCAGTCTACAAATGATGGCAAGTTAGGAAGCGTTCATGCAGGTGTCTATTTATTGATTAATGATGGTAAGTTGCCATTTCCTGCGTAGTAATAATTAGATAAATCATGGTTAAAGTACAATTCAAATGAGCTCCCATGATGAAGTAGGACAGTCTGTCACCATTAAATATGAATGCCAAATATTGCAAAGGGGTAAAAAGCAATGAGCACGAGGGCAAGGCAGGGCGTTGTAGTTTGTGGTGGAGGGCTGTGTCATTGTTTAAATGCTAAAAAAGAATGTCAATCTGCTTCTATCACTATCACAGGACTACTTCAATGACTTTGAAAAGTAGGTGTTTCCTTCACCAATGTAATGATGCCAAGAATATTAAGAGCCAAGAAAGGAAAACGATCCTTAAACACCAAAAGAAAAGGATGTACAGGAAAGTGAGGAGTTATCTCTACAACAAATGCCTGGACAACACTGAAATGGCACAGGGGAGCATATAAAGAGACATATGACAGGGCTAGCTGACCAACAACACGGAATGTCAACATCACTCCAACAAGAGATCATACTTGGAAACTTGTTACCACAGAAGAAGCCACTACCATTTCCATGGCAACCCCCTACCCAACCTCTCCTAGTCCTAGATTCATGAGAATACTGAAGACGAGCATAAATCCTCAAAGTTATACTGAATTCCTTTAGCAACAGGCCCATTTCTGATGACAAGCTTCCATTGCACATATACAAAGACAGCCCAAAGACTACTGAAGAAACAGCACTATACAAAAGATGCCATGCCTACACATCCAGCCCTGGGCTCTGCGTAGAATTCTGACCAAGGTAATGTTGTAGTCCTACCTCATGCACATGCAAACAACATTATGCACTGAACAAAATGAGGATGTCAACATTCCTAAGCAGAACAAAATTAATAAGAAAAATGACACATACTAGAACTAAGTAATAAAACATTAAACAAACAAAAAAACGTATTTCTTCTGTCTACGATAATAAAAAATAATGTTACATGAAGAATACTACATCTCTTCTGATACTATTTTTCAATAGACACATAGTACCAGTTGTAGAAAATTCCATGGTATGCCAAATTCACATGAGACAGATCTCATTATCTAAAACAAAATTTGTATTAAATTTTAAATACAAGGTAATACTTGTGGACGCCTAAACTCACATCTCTCATTAAATGAAATCAGGACAAACCAGATCAAATGTACAGGAAAATGATTCACAACAGGTGTTATGATGAACTTGTCTTTTTACAAAATATGTTGGGACACTGTACTAAAGGATAATGATACAAATGACACAAAACATGAACTCAGAATGCAGATAGGTGAGCATGCCAAAAGTCCCTCCCCCTTACAAGTTAAAGTACACAAGGTTTGGGTGTATGAGTGTGTGTGAGTCCATAATGTGTGATGTTCACCTATGTTGACAAATGTGTTCTGCAATGAAAACCACATTTTCTTAAATAAAAAAAGATCTATTTAAAGCAAAGCTTAAAAAAAACATTTTTAAAGGGTGAGGCTGTAAAAATATGCATAATCATGGTTCAATACTTGTGACTCTCTGTGAATTTATGTTGTTGGCATAAGTCTACTCAATTTTCAAAATTCTTGGAAAAACTCTTGTGAACTTGACAATCTAAGTATTTGTGTCTAGAAAACCATAGCAGGAGGGAGAGAGGTGGGGGGGAATATTTGATAACGAATTGTATAACTTTATATAGTAAAAACAACTACATGTATAATAATAATAAAAAAAATTTTTAATCAGAGCACTATTCACTTCTATGGGTTTTTTCTACCACTGTGAATAAAACACTAACTGTGAAATTTGTTCCAAATTTTGAAATAATCTTTCAACCCTTATGAGTTGCAGTTGCATGATTGGCAAGAAATGTTTCATAATCTATTTGTCACAGAAGTATTTAGTATACATGAGAGAACTTTTAGAAATAATATGTGCAAAAGTTGACTGTAAATGAAGTTGGAAGCTGTTTCAGTGTACAGCCAGTGAAAATGGGAACAAAAAACTAGAGAAAATGAGCCTCCCTAATCCTTTCTGCCATTTTTTTTTAAAGCAATGCTAGCATGGCTTTTTGACTGCTGAACTGTTCTTAATCCCTTCTTCTACTACACAAATCGTAAAAGCACTGCTAGTACAAGTGGTAATATATGTCTCTTTGACAACAGCAGTAAATCCCACGACAAAGCCCCCCCCCCCCCCCACACACACACACACTTATAATCAATGGAGTGTAAGGAGTCAGACTGACAGGTCTAGTAGTATTGATCTGTGTGCTGGGAGCCATCAACACAGAGGCATCACCTCTGCCACCCTTATCCCTGCTACTGCTATTGATCCAGCTGACAGCTAGCACCATTAGGGTTTCCCACCCACCTACCCACACAGACAATACTCATGCTTGCCTGAACCGCCATCAGCCTCATTAGGGCTTCACAGCCCCTCATTCCAGAAAACATGTCTAGCTAGTTGCTTATGTATAAAGATCTCCTCACAATGCTGGCTGCATGGTTGTACTGTATATATATCATCTGTTTGAATGTATAGTTATTAACACAATTTGGTCCTTCCCATTGAAATTAAATCCAAAATTAAAACAATGCACTGACTAATATGACAATACAGAATGGTCACTGGGCATGATTGTTTGAAAAAGGTAAAATGATGTGCATGCAATAAGGGAGCAGCGCATGTGCTCAAAAGAAAACCAAAATTAAAAAGATGGAAGGTGGAAGGGGGGGGAGAAACATCTTCACAAATGTTTTTCTTTTCTGTATTCTCTCTAAAATTATCAGATTTGTATAAAGCATAACATTCAAAGAATTCTCACACTAAGTACAAAATTGGCAATGCCGTTTAGATATTTACTAACACATGAAATATGAGCGGTAGAAATGTCACTCTTCCAAAATATTACACTAAATGACAGTAATCTCATCATGATAAATGTAGTGCTTGGTACCCATTACTGATTTAAAGGGAAAAGGCATGATGTAACAAAGAAGGGAAGGAATCAATATGTCATAGCATCAAAAATGCTTTCCTTCATGGATAAATTGAATGAGAAGTAAAAGGTATTCGCAAAGCTATTGTGTGATCCTGATCACATGAAAACAGAACATGAATTCTAACCTTTGCATGCACAAATGAAATTATTTATTCCATAGTTTCCATTTAACCGAAATACACACATTGGTATGGGTTGTTCTGTTGTTTTGTATGTTTGTTTTTGAAGGGGGTATATGATTTGCATAGGTCCTATTAATTGTAATGTTAAGAAATGAATGAAGCTTGGGGTTAGTTTTGGCACCATTGAAGTGTCCATTAAGTGAAAAATACAAAGTCAAGAACAAGTACACAAGGGATTTCTCCATGCATATTCTTCAGCACTAAAAGATATAAATGAGGAGTTTAATAATACTGCCTTCATTTTAAAAGGTGCAATATATGAATGCAGTTTGCGTGATTTGTCACACACTGTATTCTGGCAGAGTATGTGTGTGGAGTATGAAGAAACCCATGCAAAGTAGATAACTCAATAACAAAGTTACCCCATCAAAGAATCACATATCCAACAATATTAACATGCTCTGAATCAGCTATGTTAAATGATATTGTGTCTGTGCTGTGTTTGCTATGAAACTATTGGTGGTTACAAATTGTATCAAAAGAGACATCCAAGGAAAAATAAATAAAGGTTTCAATAAAACGAACATGTTTAGTTGATAGATGGAAAAGGCAATTTGATATGGGGAAAAAAGGAAAAAGGGGGGAGAAACCCACAGATAAGAAAAAGTGGTGGTTAAGAGGGGAGGAGCACGGAAGTTCACAATAATTCTTTTCTTTTTTTTTAAAAGCAGTTTCCGCTTATTATGCAAATTAAGTAATTAATGTACTAGATATCCTTACAGTACTATGTAGAAATATGTGAATAAAGCAATTATTGGTAAAGCAAAGCACTGCAAAGCACACACACACACATCAATGAGGCAGAGACAGGAACAGGCAGAATGTACTTAAATGACACTGTGGGGGTCATGTTGTGGTGCGGTTGGAAGCAAGGAAAGAAGTAGAATGAGAGTGTCACCTTTTTGGCCACTAGGTCCTCCCAGTTAATGCTGGCAAAGAATGGATGCCCTTTGATTTCCTCTACATCAGCCTCACCACCGCCAAGTCTGCAAACACAACACAAAAGTAATAATAATAATAGATAGCATTTATACAGCGCATTTCCCCCGTTCTACAGCAAGCTCAAAGCGCTTAAAAAGTAATCAACATTGAATAATGATATCATTAATGGATTACAGTTATCATATAGAGCACATAATTTCCTTGCTCTTCCGTAAGCTCACACAGTACCATCACCCAAATAGGCACTCCATCACCATCTCAAACTCCTCGGATGCGCAGCACTTCATGCCAACCCTACAAAAGATCTTGTTACATGTGAGAACCCATCCCATGGCTTTTGTGACAATAAAAAGTACTTTTACTCCCAAAAGTACAGCTGGTGATGGATATGAGGGGTTTTCAAATCCAAAAACAGTCTTCTTGCCCAGACCAGGGTTTGAACGCCGGATATTTCATTTAAAAGGTTGACACATATTAGAACCATGTGGCCATCTGATCACCAGAATCTTGAGAATAAAGATAGTATGGATCTATGGATACATTTTCTGACCATGTCACAAGTGTGCATCAAGAAAAGCCAATGAACGAAACCCATTCTCTTTATGTGCTGTGACCAACCATAAGTTTGTAACAATGTCTAAACAAAAACAACAGTTGATTGAACATGAAGACCTAGCAAAATGTATATAGCGACAGACTTCCAGCATCTATTTTAGCTGTGGCAAAAATCATATCCATCAAAATCTTGCTCGAAGACCATTATAGGAAACCTGCAGATAAGCGAAAATAAGTCTAAATGAGGGGGTTGACAATAAAAATAAACTTTTGAGTATGATTTCAATAAGCCATCTCCTTGAGGGACAAAGGCTACTCACCTCTGTTTGGCTTTCTTGACCAACAAGCCACTGAGCAGGCTTTTGGCCTCCTCTGACAGGTTGCGGGGGAACTTGACATGCTGTAGCAGGATCAGCTCAAAGAGCACATCGTGGTCTTTGTTGTAGAAGGGCAGGCGGCCACACATCATCTCATACATGACCACACCTGTGCCCCACCAGTCGACTGCACGGCCGTAGTCATTGTCCTCCAGCACCTGGTCAGAACAATCGGTTTGGGTGAGTATTGACAATGTACACCCTAATTCAGGTCATATATTATATAAGACAGGGATGCCACTGAACTTTTGTGAAAATAACTGAGAATGTGCGCGTGCGCGGTTTCACACACACACACACAAAAAGTAGAGAAAGAAAGAGAAAAAAGATCCATGTCCAGAATCACCCAGAGTATATAATTTTGAAACCAAGAGTTTTGTTGTCTCACTATAACTGAACAAAATAAGAATATACGTAGAAACGCCCTTAATAAATAGTATACCCAACAGACATCCCGAAAGGTTGGTGAGAGTACACTAATGCACTATAGACTATATAATAATGCCACAACTTTTCTTTCCCCTCACACACACACAACATCTTAAAATGGCAGACAAACATCTGCTCTATTGTTACCTCAGGGGCTAGGTATTCGGGGGTACCACAAAAGGTATTGGTGGAGGCGCCAAAAAACATTTCTTCTTTGCAAAGCCCAAAGTCTGCAATTTTGATGTGGCCCTCTCTATCCAAGAGGAGATTTTCCAACTGTGAAAACAAAGCACACATGCCATTATGGACGAAATTGTGACTTTTAGTGGGTGGGTGTTTTCATAATTACTTACTGTTTTAAATAAAAATGATGCGGAAAATATAGTGTAAAACAAAAACTACAACAAAGAATGCCTTCAGAGCTGTTTCTTTCTTCATCTAAATCAAAATAATCATGTGTTGAACATGAAGAAACAGCAGTGAATGAAGATGAGCTTTTCATAAAAATACATTTAAAAATTATATTAAAAGACAAAATATGATCAAAAAACATCTCCAATAGGAAAACGCTTCAGTTAAGGTGACAGGCTCGAGTTTCCATTTAAGCAGGTATCAGTTTTAATTCTTACTGTCAATTCTTCTCCTACGAACAGTTTTTCACTACCATTAACCCTTTGAAAGGTGTGATAACTAAACCAGAGTGCTCACTTTGAGGTCCCTATATACAATGTTGTTTTCATGCAGATAGCCTAGAGCAGATATAATCTCAGCTCCGTAGAAGCGTGTCCTCTCTTCAGAGAAGATTCTTTCCCTGGAAAGGTGGAAGAACAGTTCCCCTCCATTCACATACTCCATTACAAAACAGAGGCGGTCAGCTGTTTGGAATGAATACTTGAGTTGCTGCAAAGACAGAACATTTTGTAGTTGAATATGGTTTTGACTCAGACATCTGTGTAATGGTCTGGGAAAACTGCGGAAATTCCAGACCACTACACATTTACTCAATAAGTGTATTCATTAGATTAGAGTTAAAGTTTACTGTCCCCATCAACACAGTTTGGTCATGTGAGAGACAGGACTTACTTAAAGTCCCCCTCCGACAAGACGAGTGGAGAGAAGCCTCTCACAAACAGATTCGGACCATCGGAAAATGGACTGACTCTGCTCTAACCAGGAAAAGCAATCACAAACAAGTGATCAACAATTTTTTTTTAATTGAAAAATTAAAAATAGTAGTAAAGGATGACAGTCATACTACATCAAGTATGTGTGCATTTACAGCTACAATGCCACTGTGCATACAAACTTTGTTGTAGCCCTAGTAGGTTTAATCCATAGACACAACAGAAACCCATCTGTTATTAACAATGTTTGTAAAGCTCTCTGTTAAATCTAAACTAAAATGCATTTGCATAATATAAGTTATTATCTTTGGCAGCACTCACTGTGAGAAATGGATGGTTAGTCGTTTGAAGAACTCTGTTTTCTGTGAGGGTGTGGGCAACTTCATCCTGTGTGACAAATAGAGATCCAAATGAGACCATGTGTGCAAGAAGTCAAATTTGTTGTTTCATACAAAGTATGATTTACTACACATTAGAACAAAAAATTGATTCTTATCTGCAGCTTTTTCTGTAAAGTACATGTATGATGTACTGCACTGTTTAAAAATAACACACATCAACACAACATCTATTCTTATTTCAAGCATTTTTTCTATACTATGATAAGACAAGATGATTCTTTATTATCCCATGAGGGTAAATTGGTTTCACAATGTCCTGAATAAATTCACAAACAAACAACCATGGTGGGACACATCTGCATACACCTCTCTCTCTCTCCAACACACAGTATAGGTATATAAATAGCATAGACAGTGGCATGGGGTAAAAAGAAATACAACAATGTTCATGAAATGTGTATTGCTGTCGGAAGAAATGAACTCCTGTACCGCTCTGTGTTTGTTTTTAAGTATGGCTGTGTAACCCTATCATAAATTGACAAAAACAAACGAAGACCATATATGACACTGTTGTGGTTAAGCAAGTAACCATGTAGTAAAAAGGAAATCCATGCAGTAAAATTGAAAGTACACATAGAGCTTATTGCTTTTATCAAACATCTTGACAATAAGTCAAAAAGTAGAAATCTGATACAGCTTAGCAAAACATGTACAGACTTTTGATGGCTTACCTTGGCAATGATGACTGCTTTCTTCAAGATTTTGATGGCATACAGCTGATTAGTTGCTTTTTCTTTACACATGATCACTTTTCCAAATGTGCCTTTGCCAAGTACTTTGAGGAAATCAAAGTCATCCAGTGACTACAAAGACAGAAGGGGTATATTCTCAAATAAATTGCAATAAAACATAAGTTTGAACAAAATGCTTTGAATCGGTACTGGAGAGAGAGGGGGGGAGGGCTGCGCCAACCTAAGTATTTCAATTTTCTATCACTTTGAACAGTTCTACTGTACATTCAGTCCCAGCGACATTTTGGGGGTTTGCTAGACACACTCACACACAATTCATTAACATTAAAAAAAAAAAATCCTTCTGACAAACATTTGTTGAGGCATGTTATACTACATTCTAAGTTGTCTTTTTAAAAGACTTTCTTCGACATGGTCTGTGGGGAGGAGGGTTATGAGACAAAACTTAGATGGAGGGATGACATTATCAAATGGCATGAAGCTACATAAAAACAGCAAAAGACAGAGGGAAATGGAGGAATATAGCAGAGGGCTACTTCCATACGTTGATGGGACACAGTCATGCTATCAATGAGGTACAAGACAAGCCATGAGATTGAGAGAGAGTAGCACAGAATTACTCACCACTTTCTTCTTCTCCTCTACCACTGGAGATGTAGGTGACTCTTCTGTGACTTTGAGGGTGTCTGACACTGAGCCAATGGCCTGAATCCATTCATCTCTGGGTACATAGAATGTCAGATTAAATAATATACAAGAACAACAAATGAAATGTTTTGTTCAATCTTCCTAGCTATTGAAATCATAATTGTATATAATGAGCTCTTTATTTTCAGCAAAGGACTCGCACTAAACAAAAATAGTGTTTCCTGTTCCAAACACTGTGTGAGTATATATGATGCTGAAACCTTGAACAACCTCAGGTGTTGGTCAAAGAATCAGACCTACAATGCACACACAATAAAACATTTTTTTAAAGTATTTATTTTTTAAAGTTTTCAAAACATTCAGTTTTTCTTTATCAGATTGTCCTTAATGACATTGTTGCATAGACAGTGTCATTGTTGCCTACCTTTCATTGTCAGATTCAACACAAAACATGCGCTCTACTTCCGTGGCCCATTGCCAACACCGAATGATGAATGTGTTTGGCCTGGGTCTGTCAACTTTCATGAGCTGACAGTCTGAAAAACATATTTAATACAATTCAAGTTATTTCTCAATCTTTTACAGTAGTAGTCTACAAAACAAACAAAAAAGGAAGGCGGTCATTGTATGGTTGTCAACTATCATGGCTAATCCAGATCAATTTCATAAGAGTATGGATAAAAAATGTTCAAAGTATTTTGACAAAATAGTTCTGTATTCTTTAAAATAAACAAACATTTTTTTTGGCAAATTATAAAATCACAATGATAGAAGAGATGAATAATAATATTTAATAATGGTTTACAACTAAAGGACACAGATATATATTTCAGAACGTTAACTAAATAGACAATACTCAAACTGTACTTTTGACTGAAAATTTATTCAATGGGTCTTGTAAGTCATTCAGTTCAGGCTTTGATCGGAATCCTTCAAAAGATCCATCTTTGCGGAGAATGAAGTATCTCTTCCTCCAATTCTTGATATGTTCTCCTGTGGACGAAATGCTATAAAATGAGTCAAAGCGAAGACACAAATTTCCATTAAATATCATATAGCGGTAGCGACAAATAGATCACAGAACAAAAACCCAAAAAATGAAAACCCCTTTGAACATTCCAGCTCAATCCGAATGAATAAATTTAAAAGATCTTATTTATGCTTTGAACATAATCATAACACACCGACATATTTATCATATATTATTAATTTTCAACAAAAAAAATGTTTCAAGATTCCTCGATGCATCATTCATCATATCAATTTTGCTTCAAACATAATGTATGTATCAGGTTCATAATTAAGTAAAGTTCCTTTTCAACACACTTTCCACCGACCCAAAAATGAACATCATCATAATCGCTCAGTCATTGAAGATTCTTTTTTATTGGGACAATATTATTATTAATATCATAAACTAGCTTTTCCAATAAAATATGTTTTATAAATTCTGGTGACCCTTACCTCTCTTCCAGAGATAGCCTTCCTTGACTACCCCCACAGCATCTGCCTCGGAATTCATGATCAACTACTCTATGGGATCTGAGAATGAACAAAATGGCTCTCTCTATAATACTTTTTCGAAAAAAATTGAATAGAACAGAGGCCTAAATATAGACAACTAGATCTAGATCTAGGTGGAAAAACTTCCAATTAATGTTCTGAAACTTAAAATGTTCAGGCATGATGGACATATTTTTAATGAAATTAGATTACAAAAATGTAAAGGCAGGGGCTGCCTGTGTTCATGAGGTGCAGATCTAGACAGAGTTATAGTTAGTAGAGTGTCAATCTTAGGAAGAATTTCAGAACATTTTGTGCTAAAAAATATCAGCTTTCATTAAATATATATATTAGATTAGAGTGATGTATCGGTTAATGGCCACCCTAAGAGCTTCTGACTCTATCAGCCTCCTGAACGTATCAGCTGACAATGTGTACAGATCTAGAACTAGATCAAAAGGTCACTTCTTAAAGTTAAAGTAAAGAAAAGAAGACCCTTTTTTCTATTAGAAAGAGAAAT
This sequence comes from Gastropteron pacificum, assembly GCA_031471215.1. Taxonomy (NCBI): domain Eukaryota; kingdom Metazoa; phylum Mollusca; class Gastropoda; order Cephalaspidea; family Gastropteridae; genus Gastropteron; species Gastropteron pacificum. The sequence continues at coordinate 2,156 of JAUELK010260526.1, read as the reverse complement.
TATTTTACTTTACTCCAAGCCGTTTCAGAGAAAAACGCCATAGAAAATGTGAGGGGGCCTCTATTTATATACAGTACAGTGACCACGGAGCATATCATCACTCTAGACTCTAGCTAGGTCTAGATCATCTAGTTCTAGAGATTAGATCAATGAATTCAATGACAATGTATGTGACAATGACCCCCGCGGAAGAAGAGAATGTTGTGATACTATACTGTCCGGTCACTAGAATTAAATCCAGGAGCAAAACAGTATGAAAAGAGTTTGTTGCCCCGGCATTCTTGTTCATGCTTCAGTAGAATAACATCATCATCAGTTAGGTGTAGGTAATCAAAATGAAAATGTCATAAATCTGCTTGATTTAAGATACAAAAACTAGATCTAAACAAAATGAAACAAATTTCTGCAATGGATGGAGAATGGAGGGAGGTAATGAAAAGTATCCAAGGAGTGGGTACGATTTTTACTAGATCTAGATCTGTAGATCTACTTCTTAAGTTAAAGTTAATAGAGTGTAGAAAAAAAAAGAGCAAAAATGTATTCTTTCTTCAACAAATTGATGGTCTGCTAAAAAGTCGAAAGTCTTGCCAACTGCCAACCTATTCCAGAGTCCAGAAATCTAATCTCTCGCCTAGAATCTATCTAGACTCCAAATGATAGATTCTAAGATCTCTAATTATCTAGAAGTGTATTTACCTAAGGAACAACCATTCCTCTAGCTCAAGTCTTCTCCGTATATTTCCACTCAGAATGAATCACTGTTTAAAAAACGAAGACAAAATAAACAACATAAAAATACATCGAATTGCAACAGGAACTGTTTAGAAACTAGATCTACTGTTGATGTTCATTCAGCGGAATCACTCACTGTTGCTGATGATCATTGACCAGGACGACATCATGAAACGTGCCAAATAATATTTTTACGAGTAGCCAATTCTAGAACATGACGTAAAATGTTTATTACACAACACAAAAACACGGCATGATTAGACTGAATTATTGTCATTATAAAAACAAAATCTGAATCAAAACGTATACAGCATACTGTTAAGTGAGGTTCATGACAAAGTTCATTTGAGGCTTCCTTTTTTTTTCAAGGTAAAAAAGCAAGTTTCCAATACATTGTAAAGGCTTACTATTACTAGATCTAAAAGTAATACATGTAACTCTGTATTCTGTATGACATTCAATCAGGGTTTGGTAACGATCACAGTAACGAAAAGTCGTTAGTAGTTTTTTACAACCCTGCATTCAATCAAAGAGACACTCCTGAATGTAAGTTATCAAAACCTGTAAATTAGACTCACTTTTCTTACAAGCAAGATCCCAGGACAAACAAACAGCTTTAACTTTAAAAGAAAAACAAAAAACCTAGATCTACATTACATAACTAATTTGTCTGATATTCACAATCTAGGCGCCTATGACACGATAGCTCCGCTCTGCCTGCTATGCGACCAAGTTCTTGTTTTGGACCAAAATAAACATAATTAATGAGATTACAAAATTAGGCTACAGGGCAGTCTAACTATGGTGTTGTCATAGAGATACACCTAATATACTGGTGTTGTCGATAGAAAAGTAGGGGGCGGGGGGGACTTGTTGACAATTCAATGATTGGCTATCTAAAGCCAACTTGGTAGACAAGGGAGAGCCCATCCCGTTCAGTCTCATTCATTTCGAGACCAGTGACGAGGTCACTGACCTCAGGGCGCCCGAAGAAGGTAGGTAGGTAATCGCACAGATTGAGAATCAGGAATGAAGCCTGACCTAGCCTAGTCATGGGCTGCTGACTGGTCCTATTATTGTAGGCCTAGTTGTAGACTGCTGGTACAGCGTCAATGGTGAAGCGCTCTGAGAAAAACGCATTCTCTCTCCAGAAAATCAGAAGGCCATTGCTTAACTTACATGACATTGTACAATGAACGTATGTGCATGCACGGTACGGGAAAAGAATAAAAGAATCACTAGGCTAGGCCACCTGGTATTCAATATTTTAATTCTCCAAGCGGTCGGTCATCATAGAGGTGGGCCTAAGTGAGGGGGTCGCCACGCCATACTAATGGGGTTTTGCGTGTTTTGTTGTGTTTGCGTGTGTGTGCGTGTATGTGTTTATATTGAGAGGGTGGGGGGGGGGGGGGGGGGGGGGGTGT